>JAKOGI010000647.1:35000-212500 GCA_029747015.1 Carnegiea gigantea | reverse complement strand
TAGTCAATAATGTATTTGATTTCACATTTCTAAACAATATATTTCTAAAATATCACAACTTTGCAATCTTATAATGACATAAATATATATCGTACTTGGATATGGGTTACATATGGATAATAATTTTCATTCTATTGTGAACCTAAATTGTTGATCGGGCCTATTTAAATAGGCCCGATGGCCACAATGTGTCGCCTAGGGTGACAACCCTAGCAGCCCCATAACCTATAAAAGGAGGTTTGGGGAGTCAGTTAGGGATACATGTGCAAGACATAAAATCCTAGACTGTCCTCCCTGCATGACTGCCATACTATCACCGCTGGGCTTCGGTTTAGGACGTGGACAACATAAGGTGACTATGCTAGCCGCTTAACATCACTGCAGACGTGGACTACTCCCGACAGTTGTTTCCGTATCCAGATCAGTCCTATTTGTCTAATAGTGGTATCAGAAGCTACACTGATCGGATTAGTCCCGTTTAATGCGTTTATAGATCTAAATGATAAGCATGCTTGAATCTTTCACCATGACTGTATAATTAGTTGCTTAATTTTCGTAATTATGCAAGTTAATAGCATTCTTCTGTGACTTTAATGTCTTGAATTGACTAAAGGTCGAAAATTTAGTCACGATAACTAATATTAATTTATGCCCAAATCGCAAGTTAATTCATGCCCAGATTGCTTAACATGTTTATATTCTGCAAGTATGATTCTTTATGCGATTATGTATTAATCAAAGTCATGCCCAGATTAATCAAGTTTATGCCTAAATCTGTCTATGCCTAGATAAATATGCGAGAAACATGATTAGTTGATTAATCATTGCCATTATGTAATTAAACCAAATTATGATGCAATTTGAAGGCATGATTATTCATACTATTGAGTATAATTATGATAAATCGAATTCATGAATGCACTATTAGGATGTGACTATGTGTGCATAGTAAAACCCTGCTTGGATTAGTTCTTATACCCGTTGAATTCCTGATAGCAAGATTATGAACCCTAAACCCTAATCCATTTAATTCTTGATATGCTTTGATTTACGCAACTTTTTAATTAAACCGAGACGAATGCTAGACCCCCCATACTTAAAACTCTAATCCCCCTCTGCCTGAAACTCGACCTAGGAAACCTCAGTGGCTTCCACGGATATCTCGATCTCAGCTAAAAGAAAAAAAAAAGGTAGAAGAGACTCAGATCTAGCTTTACCCATCATAACCACCGGGGGAAGGGTGGCACATATGATGCATGTGCCGCTAACGAAGGCTCAGTTTCCCTTCTTTTTCCTCCAACCGCGCTTTTGCATGCCGATCTACGCAACCTAGGAGAGAAATTTGCAAAAACACCATCATGGGAGGCGCATGTGTCCACGTGCCGCCATCTCAGTGGCGCGTTGGCTGTGTAGACCACTTTTCTAGACTCGATTTCGACCGATCTATGTGGTGGTAGCATTTGTTCTCAAAAGGTTGGCACAGATCGAAGGCAAATAGGGGCGGTGCTTTTACAACACTTGGGTGTTTTAAAGGAACCAAGAACGGCAATGGTGGCTGCCATGGTCATGACGTCAAAAGCTCAAGAAAGAAGGTTGGTGCTCTATTTCCTAGCTATGGCATCGAGAGATAGGTCGAGAGGGGGAGAGAGAAAGAGGGTGAAGACTCAGAGGCAAAGGTTTGAGGGGGTGAGTTACTCACTTATAAAAAGGCCCCAGGTTTGGGCTGTTTTTTTAAAAAAAAAGAAAAAAACGGGTCCCGGTTTCTTTTGGTCATTGTGCCTAGTTTGTTTGGCCCAAATTTTTGTTTTAATTTGGGTCGTTTTATTTGGGCCGATTTTGTCTCTGTTTTGATTTAGACTATTGAATATTTGCTCCCATTATCATATGAATTCGTTTTATATATTGAAAGTGGCCACAAGTTTGTTCTATATATTTTTTTTTATGAATTATATTTTTGTCTTTAGTTTCATACTATCATTGTTAATAATATGAAATTTTAAAGTTAAAATATAACTTTGTGTTATATCCTAAGTTGTTTTTTTTCATGAATTAGTTCCATAAAGCTTATGTAAATAAGTTTTGCATAATTAAAAGTGAATATCTATGTGATAGTCACTAAAATAAAATGTTAATTACTTCAACAAATCTTTAAGAAAAATCTATAAAGTTAAGTTAATAAGTAAATTAAAGGAGCCCCAAAAATTCATATCTATACGTGATGATTATGAGCTTAGTAAAATTTTCGAATGCATAATATGAATGATGGGGTCTTCTTGATAATTTAATTATTAAAACAATATGTCTAACAAAGTAGTATATACTTTCAAATATGGTAGCTAAGAACATGATAGGTTGTATGCAATCTAATGATAAACTGGATGGCATAAACTACAACGTTTGGCATCTGAAGATCCAATTCGCCTTAAATGATGCTGATATGCTAGGCTCTTGACCTCCTCTATGCCTACTCTGGCTTAAAAAGCTGAACAAGGTAGGGATATTACTGCTACTGAACAGTACCAAGAAAACCTAAATGCGTACCAAGCATGGTTCAAATGCGATCGTTCTGCACACTGCACTATGCTGTCTTGCATGCAGGATGATCTCCTCAGTGAGTTTGAACGCTTCCCCACTGTGAAGGACACGTGGGCACTTAGGTTCGGGCAGACATCTGCTACAAGGTTGCATTCCTTGCAGCTAAAATGGATGCAGTATACTATTAACTCCAGTCGTAGTATTTCCGAACACCTTCGAACCATAAGTGCTATGGTTTGAGATCTTAAAGCTGCAGGGCAAAAAGTTTCTAAGAAAGAACAGGTCCGAGATATGATTAGGGCTCGTCCCAATGACAATGAACATTGGAAGAGTTTTAAGGTAATCATGACACACAGTGAGCACATCAAGACCTTTGAGACAATCTCCAAACACCTAGAAATGGAGGAAGAGCATATAAAGATATGTGCGCCTCCTAGTGTGGCATTCGTTGCCAACGGATCGGAGCCCAAAGGTAGGAAACCTTACCATGGTAAGAAACCTAAGAAGGGTCCCCATCCTTCTCAGAGTTCTCGCTCCAATGGTGGTAATACCAAGAAGCATAAGGCTAAGGGCAACGGAGGTAAGGATATGACACGTGTGAAGTGCTGTGACTGTGGAAAGAAGGGTCATTTTGCTCGGGATTGTCCTGAGCCAGCCAAGATACCTCTTTCCACTATAACTCCTGAATTATATGTTTGTTCCCATGCATTCGTTGCTAACTCTCTTCCTCAATGGATTGTAGACACAGGGGCAACAAAGTACATAGTTCAAGATAGGACTGGATTCGTGGAGTCCATCTCTACGTGGTGGGTTCATGAACTGTCGTATTGGGGAACATCAACGAAGAAGATGCCTTTGGAGTAGGAACATACCAGCTCAAACTCCGTGGAGGAAACAAGCTGCTTTTTCATGACGCCATCTATACACCTAGGGTGTGGTGTCCTTAGTTTCTTATGTTTCTTTAATAAGACTAGGTTTTACTTTTGGTTTTCATCCAAATGGTTTAGATTTGTTCTATAATAGCAATTTGTTTGGCCAAGTGACTTTGAAAGGAGATTTCATTGTTTTGGATTTGGATGATTCTTATGATAATATATCCTCTGCTTTTATTTCATACTTTGACTTCAATTCTGAATCTGTTAAGTGGCATGCTAGACTTGGCCATGTGGGCCAAGACAGGATAAATAGGCTAGCTAAAGAAGGTCTTCTAAGTCGACTCACTACGGTTAAGTTGCCTAGATGTGAGTCATGTCTAGCTGGCAAGGCAACAATGAAGCCTTTCAGTAAAGCCTCAAGAAGATCTAGTCCCTTAGAATTAATCCACTCAGACATATGCGGACCTATGAATGTTGAAGCATGACATGGGACTATCTATTTCATTACTCTCATTGACGATTATTCATGATATGGGTTTGTGTACCTACTATCTCATCGCTACGAGGTACTCGATGTGTTCAAATGCTTTATAGCAGAAGTAAAGACTCAATTGGAACGTAGGTTAAGATCCTTCAGACTGATCGAGGTGATGAATACCTCTCTGATATGTTTAAGGAGTTCTGTAAGGAAAAATATATACAAAGACAGCTAATGATCCCACGCACCCCACAACAGAATGGTGTTGCGGAACGTAGGAATCATACATTGCTTGACATGGTCAGGTCAATGATGGTGCATGCTAGCCTCCCAATCAGTTTTTGGGGGATGCGTTGCTTATGGCAACCTATATCCTTAATCGTGTGCCAAGCAAGAGTGTATCTACCACACCATATGAGTTATGGTTTGGCAAGAAGCCATCCTTTGACCATTTACGCCCATAGGGGTCAGCCAGCTATGTGCGTAACCCAACCCATAAGCATGAAAAGCTTAGTCCAAGAGCTACAAAAGTGGTGTTCATTAGGTATACCGCATAATCTAAAGGAAATGTGATGTACGGGGAACCCCCTAATGGTGGTATGACAGAGATAGATTCCTGTAATGTCAATTTTCGTGAGGATGTGTTCCCAACCATTGGTGAAGTTAAGAAGGATGTCGAACTATTTGAGTTACAGCAAGACATCCAACCATCTTTTGGTAAGGGGGAGAATTTGGGCTCTAACCAAGTCACCAAAGATGGTATGCCTCCCTTATCCAAAAGGAATGGGGAGTCGTGTATGCTCAGGAGAATGAGATTCATCCTTAATCTCCTATACATGGGAAAGTCAACCTGTGAGTGACGTCTGTCCTCAATCTCCTGTTCCCGAATATACAGTTAGTCCATATGTTCAGGACCCCATGCCCTAAAGGGATTATGAGAGCGACTCTCTAAATGCTTAGGGTCCCACACCTCTTAGAGAAAGGGGGAGGGATGCCTCATCCAGGCAGACAAACAATGAAGGTCCCAGGATCCGAAGGAGTGAGAGTGGAAGAATTCGTTGACAATATATCCAAATCGAAGAGGAAATATTCCTATACACTCCCTTGGAAGTTGACAGGCCTACCTCTTATTAAGAGGCAATAGACTCATCAAACCACAAAGAGTGGATGGATGTCATGAGGGATGAGATGACTCAATGGCGAGAAACAAGGTTTGGGAACTTGTTGATCTTCCGTCCTAGCATAAGTCTATTAGAAACAAGTGGGTTTTCAAGATAAAACATTGGGTAGATGATTCAATCGATAAGTTCAAAACCCGTTTAGTGACGAAATGGTTCACACAAATTTAGTGTGTAGACTAGGAAGAGGCATTTCCTCTGGTGCTGAGATTTGCCTTCATTCGCCTGCTCCTAGCCATGGTTGCCCATTTGGACTTAGAGTTGTTTCAAATGGATGTAAAGACCGCTTTTTCCTTAATGGTAGCCTTGAGGAAGATATCTATATGGACCAACCCATTAGTTTTGAATCAAAGGGACAAGAGGACAAGGTGTGTCGTCTTAACAGGTCCATATATGGTCTTAAACAATCTTCAAGATCTTGGTACTTAAGATTCCATGAAGCTGAAATTTCGTTTGGCTTATCCACGGTGTCGGAAGACTGACTACTACCACAAGCGCACGGGTAGTCGTAGTATAGATAAAAGACATCGTTCCTCAGGGACTAATGTAATCTATCGAGTCTTGTCTATCATAATATGCTAAGTAAAATTCTAATTCAAATGGTTCAAGTTAACAACTTCTAACTCACTAATTCTGAATCAATAAAGGAAAAGTATGTCTAGGAATTCATGTAGTTATGAAAAGTGATTGGATCAAAATGAAAAACATGAGCTTTTTCTCTAACCAATTAATCTCGAGGAATTACAATCTATCCAAAAATTTATCCTATTCTTTCGAAATCAACCAAATTTGTCTAAACTAAGCAAAAGTCGTTCTTTCGAACTAATTTGTCTTAATCCAAGTTAATTTCCTTCGATTACTTTCTAGTCCTCCTAACATGCAAATATCTGTTTCGAGACGAAGTTATGTCAGGTTTTATCAACCATTCCAACAATGAAATGTCATCCTTTAGTTTTTGACCCGATTGTTTCAAGTGTGCAACCAAACTTTGGTAAAAAATTTACTCTCAACATGATAATCACTTGATAGAGCGAAATCAAACCAATCTTAAAAATAAGCACAATTCCTTAGATTAAAATATGATCCAACAACACTTACATAAGCTACTAAATCTGTAGACAAAATAAAAACTACTGACTCATGATTAAGGATTAGACAACTAACTAAGGTTTTGCGAAATCTGAGTGGAAGGACTTAACTGAGAAAGCTCTTCAACTAAGGGCTTTAAAACCACCTTAAGATCAAACACTCACACTCAAGATTTTTCACTAATACAAATACCAAACTAAAAATCTAAACTAAAAGAACAAAAATTTGAGAAAGATAAACTGTGCTATTCTTGCTTGCTATGCATATGTTCTCTCTGCTACTGCCTGAACGAACCCTTTTTATAGGAAGACCAGGATGTTCTCAGCCACACAGCCGAAGGAAAACAAAGAGACAATAGTTTCTCTATTCACCACGGTCTGCGACAGGCACCATGGTCCGATCATGGTTTGGGCTGAAACTGGTTTTCTGCTCTTTTCTTCCTCCACGGGCGTAACAGCACATGGGTATCTGTGGGGGAGGTCAAAATACATCTATTAAGCGTCAAATGCTAGGTAAAAAGGCCTAAAATCCTACAAATCACATCAAACAGCTATACCTAAGCATAAATCGAGAATAGGAGTATAAATAATAACATTGAGCACATAATTCCCCTAAAAATAAAGGAAAATAGCCCTAAAATGATGTATACATTAAGCACTTATCAAACTTCCCCATGCTTAAACTTTTGCTTGCCCTCAACTAATGCTAAGAAAAATAAAACTATACACGACCTCCTCAGGATAGACATAGGTAACTTTCAAATGACAAAGTTGATCTAAAGGTGGCCCCAAAAGATACAAAAATCATTAACAAACAGACTAGAGAATGAAATTTTTGAAAACCTTTTGATAGATCACAATGTCAAACTTGAACCAATATTCCAAAATCGTCAAATATAGTCATTTCAACATCTGAAACAAGTAAAGCTAGTAAGGATGGCAGATCTCACTATAGTTATGTGGCTTTCATCGCTCATATGTTTAATAATAATGAAGGTTCTCTCATTTCTCTTTCCTTGGACTCAAATCTATCTTATGCTTGATAAGACTCTCAAATTCGCCATCACTCATATGTAAACACACTAGACAATCATGACGGCTTCCATAGGGTTGTGATGGGGCCATGGGTAAAGGTAAGATGGGAACAAATGTTTTGAAAATGAGGAACTAGAAGCCAGAGACTAAAAGCTAAACAATTTGAATGCATCATACTACATCCTTCTTAGACCATCACATTTTATCAAAATACATCCCCAAATTGAAGAGAAAAAGAGTCGAAAATTACAAACAATTTACAATCCTGATAAGGCTAACATTTTCTTTCGTTTTTTTCTTTTACCTCTTTTTTTTCGGTTTTCTTTTTTCAAAAAGGATAGCCAAGGGGAGATCCAAAATGAACTTCAAATTCCAAATCTTCTACAAACTTTGTACAATGAAACAAGGGATTTATCAAATTCACACATCCCTTTACCAAACAGCCAAAACTCACTAAAAGATAACAATCTACCTTACTAGTGCCCTATGATGCATAAGAATGAAACGCTCCTCTAGTATTGACTTAAGGGTAAGACAAGTATTTGGCCATGGGCTATAATAGGAGGTTCAAATCAAGAAAAATCAGATATAAGGTCAAAGGGGCTAGCAAGGGATATAATACACAACAAGGGTGGCTATTTGGCCGTGGGGTTTAACAAATCAGAGAAAAATGCCTCAATCATATTGCCTAAATGCATATGCGAAATGTGATCTTGAATGAGAATCAAAGAAGGTTCTAGAGAAATGGCGTTAAGGAAGAGTCACACATGAAAGAAAATATAAGACTGAATTGATTAATAGTCTCTAAATGCTCAAAATCTCACGAGACATCTACCAAGGTCATGACTAGCTCACTTAGCAAACATATGCCAAAATTCATGTAAAGACTCATGGGGTAAATCAACTCGCATCCAACATGTGGTCAAAACATGGAGATCATTTTGAAAACTCATTCACAAACATTTTATCCATAATTTAGGCGAATCAAAGGATCAAATTAAACCATAGAAGTCTACCAAATCTAGAAAGATCATCATCGGAGGATTTTTTTGTGGTTTTTTTTTTTTGGTGTAGGCTTCTAATAATAATGCAAACTAAAATGCAACCTATAATGAAAAGAAAACTAAATGCATTACTAAACAAGACTAAATCCTAAATCAAAAACTCAAAAGCTACCACTAACTTCATATACAAGGCACAATCACACCAAACCAGAACAGGCATCAGATGCCAAATATAATAACTAACTCCCCCATGCTTGAATCACACGTTGCCCTGAATAGGGGCACAAAATAGAAAAAGGGAAGGAAAGGTAGCACGGAGCAATCAGAAAGGAGGTGGTGGTGGAGAATGGGGTGGTCAGCTATAAGAAATATGCCAATCCTTCTAGATCTTTAGACATGCCCTATAGTCCTGGAAATATTGTGTCTAGGTAACAAGTATCCCACGAAACTCATCGTGGTGCTCTTGGACCAAGTCCTGAAGAGCAGCGTTCTCAGAAGCAATAAATGCTCGAATGAAGACTTGTACCTCTTGAATAGATCTAAGGGTGTCTTGGAGGTTAGCATAGTCAGGAGGGAGCAGTTAAGAGGAAGAACTAGGTCCTACTTGACTAAAATAAAGGGGTGGATGATGGGGGTAGGTCGAACAACTTCCTCATCACCATGTACCCAATAAAGGTTACCTCGGTGAAGCAAGGTGGTACGATTAACATTGGGAAGTGGCAAAAGATGGTCCCTAGGGTAAATCTAACATAAATGCCCAACCTTGATTTTGCAAAAGTTTATAATTTCAAAAGCAGCTTGATTAAACCGCTCAGATCCAAAAATTCTATCCTCAGGGTTGGGCTCAACAACTAAAAATCTAGCAATAGTAATCACAAACCCACCTATGACTATTCTACCATTAGTGCTAACAGTAGCACTATGCAATTGCCTGACTAAAAAAGAACCGGGGTCAAGCTGGACACTATCAAGTATACATGATAAAAAGTAGAACTCAAATAATCTCGGGACATTCAGACTATCATCCCGAGCAAAAACGGAACAAGCTAAGATACGCAAAGCAACTCTAATGTAAGGGTTTCTAATACGTGCGTACTTTGATGAACTAGTATTGTACCTAACACTTCCCAAAAGTTCACCCCAAAATACATTCGGGTTGAATTCACGAGGGACTTGATGGTTCGATAAATCCATGCTAGGTGGAAAACCGAAGATACTGTTAAAGGTACCTAAGTTCATCTCGTAAAATTGACCCTGGAAATAAAATGATATATATTCGGCTTCACATTGAGGCCCTCTACTGATCTCAAGATGGAGTGTACTTAAAAATGTTAGGGTCAAGTCCCGATATGTATGCTCTTTAATTTCCAAAAAGTGTCCCATACCACTTCTTGCAAATAACCATCGAATATCATCTAATCCTAACTAGGCTAACAGTTCCGTATTATAATATCTAGTTGTTACAACTATACGTTCATTCAAGCAATTCTATCTAGCAAGATGATCAGGATGTGTCAAACTAAGAGGTGAGGAATGTTACCTCTAGCATGCACAGTTTAGGATGTCATTTGAGGTTGAGGTGGTGCTTGACTTGAAGTTCCAACCTCCTTGGTGCTCTTTTGTCTCTTAGTTGGTGCAATTGTTCTAAAAACCAAAACAAAAATCAAAACTAAAAACTAAGCAGACAAATTTAGAGAAGAAAATGAAGAAATTGAGTAAAAAAAAGGAGAATAAGAGAGAGAAAAAGATGGGTATGGTGGATGAATGAACTGAGATGAATTTGATGAAAAAGAAGAAGAAAGAGATGAAATTTATGGGGAAAGAGAAAAGATTGAGTGAAAAGGAATGATTTTGGGTGAAAATGAGTGAAAGTGAAGAAGAAATGAGGGAGGATTAAAGGTATTAGCTATGGAGGGTTTAGAGAGAGAAAATAGAGGTAAAGAGAGAGTATCGTGAGGTTGAAGATGAAATGTTGGGAAGATGAGAGGGCATTACGGTCAAAAACCTAGACTGTGGGCCGCAGCAGTACGCCATGGACTGTGGGGTTCACCAAGGTCTAACCTTGGTGTCTGCTGGTCCTTTTTTTTGATTTTTTTGGGTGGCACCCCACGGCCGTGGTTTTACGGAATTTATTCATAGTTTGTTTTGTTTTCTTCTCTTTTTTTTTGTTTTTTTTCCATGTGTTTTTTTTGTTTTTTTTTGGTTGTTTTTTTCCACAAACTAAAAAAATAGTAAAAATAAAAGCTAAAGAAAGAAAAAGAAAAAAGAGTATGGGTTGCCTCCTAAGATGCTGCTCTTTTAAGGTCAAGAGTTTGACCCTTCTTCTATACTTGGTCCGGATCAGTAACTGTATGGACATTGACTTTATCCCGGACCACAAAGTCAAACTTCTTTAATCGAAGGTACCATCGTAAAAGTTCAGGTTGAAGGTCCTTCGTTTTCATGACACGGTGTCATAATGCGCTATCTATGTACAAAACAAAGTGCACTCCTGCCTTATCAGGCAGGTCACTATCAACTTGTTCATCCTCTAAATCAAAATCTACATCAAATCCTCCCATAGGGGACATAGAGAGAATAGCTTGTGCAAACCTGTAATAGTCGCTCATAGAAGACTCGTTAGTCATAGGGACCTTAACCTTGGGCATGTTAGGTGGCATAGGAGCACCAAACTCCACCTTAACAGACCTTTTGTCAGGGTCCTCATAAGAAATCCAGTCAGAATCAGGAGGGTCTTCACAATTTAAGACATCCTCCGTACCAATCTCAGGGAAAAGTGTTAATGAATCCAGTAAAGAAGAACTAGGAGAAACCACATCTTCCTTCGTATGATAAAATACAGCATAACAACCTTCCACCTCAAATGTAATCCATCCCTTTCTTACATCAATGTGGCAACCAACTGTAGCTAAAATGGGTCACCTAGGATAATTTAAGCATCATTGGTTTTGGGCATATCAACTATGATAAAATCCTCCAATACCCAAATATATCCTATGTTGACTGGTACATCGTCAATTCTGCCTATGGGTTGCATCTTAGAACCGTCAGCTAACTGTAGTGAAAAGGGTGCGGCTAGTAATGGTCCTAGGTGAAGCTTATGAAACAAAGAATATGGCATTGTACTAACGCTTACACTTAGATCACATAGGGCTCTCTTAATTTCCACTTTTCCCATAATACAGGGGATAGAAAAACTACCTGGGTCAGGAAGCTTGGGGGAAAATTATAGGAAACTCCACAGTGTCATTTTCTACAAATGTGGTGGTCTTACCACCATTGTTCCTTTCCTTACTTCCAGCCATAATTATTTCCCCACCTTCTTCCATTGGTATATCGTGAGGGTCAATTAAGTCTTCTAGTTCTTCTTTCAAGGTGACACAGTTGCAATGCTCAGAGGGTTAGGTTCGGGCTTGTTAGGAAGTCTATCTAGGGGCATATATGAAAAACTAGCTTTTTGAGCAATCTGAGCTTCTAACATCCTATTATAAGTTGTAAGCAGATCAAACTTTGAGGCTAATTGCTTAATATACTCATCCTATTTTTATTACGCCATAAGCATACTTTCCATCATCGCTTCTAAATTTGACTTTTGGGGCATTTGAGAAGGGAACGGGGGTCCTTTGAAAACCAAGGGATGGTTTAGCATTCATTGGGGGCATATTTGATGGGTTTGGATTAGACCTATAGGAGAAATTCGGATGATTCTTCCAACCCGGATTATAGGTATTAGAATAAGGGTCATTGGCCGGTCTCGAGTTGAAGTTTTGA
The DNA here is from genome assembly GCA_029747015.1 of Carnegiea gigantea. NCBI lineage: Eukaryota > Viridiplantae > Streptophyta > Magnoliopsida > Caryophyllales > Cactaceae > Carnegiea > Carnegiea gigantea. The sequence goes on along the minus strand of JAKOGI010000647.1, from coordinate 200,536 downwards.
ACATAGTTAACTTCACTAGGGTCTTGGAAAAAAGAACTCCCAACTTGATAATTCAAAGTTACATATTCAGTAGAACCACAAATTTCACAAGGAGAAGGGGTACTAGAAATCACAACATTAACGTTCATTCGGTGCAGCCTTTGAGTCATAGCATCTACTTTAGAAAAAAGTAAAGTAAGTGCATCAGCGCTAAACTTAACTCCAACCCATTTGGGTTGGCCTTGTTTGCTGGACCATTGAAAATTATTAAGTTCCATATCCTCAATTAGATTATAGGTTTCATCCTCAGTTTTGTTCATCAAGGTGCCTCCTACTGCCGCATCAATAGTAGACCTCACAGACTGGGTCACACCATTATAAAAGGCTTGGATAATCATCCAATGCTGAAGACAATGATGGGGGCATAAGGAAGCAAATCTTTAAACTGCTTCCAGGCTTCGTAGAGTGTCTCTTCATCTTTTTACGTGAAGTTGATTATCTGATTTCTCAAGCTTGCTATTTTGCTCAGAGGGAAAAACTTGGAGAGGAAGGCTCTTATCAACTCACCCCAAATGGTAATGCATCTAGATGGCAAGGAGTGTAACTAAGTCCTTGCTTTATCCCTTAATGAGAAAGGAAATAAGCGTAGGCAAATCGCATCAGTGGAGACTCTACTAAGCTTTAACGTATTACATACCTCTAAAAAGACCGAGAGGTGTAGATTCAAGTCTTCCAAAGGCATTTCTCCAAACTATGATTGTTGCACCATTGAAATGAGTGCTGATTTGAGCTCAAAATTTTTGGCATCAACAGTAGGGTGAGTGATGCTTAAGGTGATCCCTTGGACTCCATGGACAACAAAATCTCGAAGTGTCCTTCTTTAGTCACCTCCTCCTCCTGCCATGCTTGTTGGATTTCTTCTAGCATTGCATCTTTGTTTTTTAATCCTTTGCTTCTTCCTCCTTAAGCGAAAAGTCCTTTAAATCTCAGGATTGGGTTTATATAAGATTGGGCTTCGCGTAAACAAGAAAAATTCCTGCAAGCACTATCACCAACACTACCAGCGCAATTAAACAAGAAAAGAAAATAACAATAAAAGACAATAAAAATATTTAGTCACTTTTACAAGACCAACTCAATAGTTAACAGTTTAGTCTCCGGTAGTGGCTCCAGAAAACTACCGTAAGCGCACGGGTAATTATAGTATAGATAAAACAAATCATTCCTTAGGGACTTATGTAATCTATCGAGTCTTGTCCATCAGAATATGCTAAGTAAAATTCCATTCAAATTGTTCAATTTAACAACTTCTTACTCGCCAATTCTGAATCAATTAAGGAAAAATATGTCTAGGAATTCATGTAGTTATGAAAAGTGAAACATGTGCTTTTTCTCTAACCGATTAATCTCGAGGAAGTGCAATCTATCCAAAAATTTGATCTATTCTTTCGAAATCAACCAAATTTGCTTAAACTAAGCAAAAGTCCTTCTTTTAAACTAATTTGTCTTAATCCAAGTTAATTATCTTCGATTACTTTCTAGTCCTACTAACATGCAAATCTCTCTTTTAAGACGAAGTTATGTCAGGTTTTATCAAGCAGTCCAACATCAAATGTCACCATTCAGTTTTTCACCTGATTGCTTCAAGTGTGCAAGCAAACTTTGGCCGCAAATCTACTCTCAACATGACAATCACTTGGTAGAACTGAATCAAACCAATCTTGAAAATAAGCACAATTCTTTAGATTAAAGCATGATTTAACAAGACTTTCATAAACTACTAAATCTCTAGACAAAATAAAAACTACTCACACATGATTAAGGATTAGACAGCTAGCTAACGTTTTGCGAAATCTGAGCGGAAGGGCTTGACTCAGAAAAGCCTTCAACCAAGGGCTTCAAAACCGCCTCAAGATCAAACGCTTATACTCAAGATTTTTCACTAATACAAATATCAAACTAAAAATCTAAAGTAAAAGAACAAAATTTTGAGAAAGATAAACTATGCTATGGTATGCATATGCTCTCACTGCTGCTGCCTGAATGAACCCTTTTTGTAGGAATACTAGGATGTTCTCAGCCACACAACCCAAGGAAATCGAAGAGGCAATAGTTTCTCTATTCACTATGGCCTGTGGCAGACACCACGGTCCGACCGTGGTCTGGGCTGGAATCGATTTTCTGCTCTTTTCTTGCTCCACAGGCGTAGCAGTACATAGGTATCCATGGGGGAGGTCAAAATACATCTATTAAGGGTCAAATGCTGGGTAAAAAGGCCTAAAATCCTGCAAATCACATCAAACAATTATACCGAAGCATAAATCGAGAATAAGAGTATAAACAATAACATTGAGCACATAATTTTCCTAAAAATGAAGCAAAATAGCCCTAAAATGATATATACATTAAGCAGTTATCAAAGACCGCTGTGTGTAAGTTAAAAGATCAACTAAGGGGATTATGTTTCTTACCGTATATGTTGATAACATATGACCAACACTACCGCAAGCGCACGGGTGTTCGTAGTACAGAAAAGATATCGTTCCACAGGGACTAAAGTAATCTATCGAGCCTAGTTTTGTCAGAATATGCTAAGCAAAACTCCATTTCAAATCGATTCGATTAACTACTGCAAATAAACTTGTCTAAATTAATAAGAAAAAAAATGTTTAGGAATTTTCGCAGTTATGGAAGAGAATTGGATCAAAATGAATAAACATGTGCTATTTTCTAATTGGTTAATTTCGAGGAATTGTAATCTTGTCAAGAAACTTGATCTATTCTTTCGAAATTAATCAAATCTGTCTAAACCAAGCAAATGTCATTTTTTTAAACTAGTTTGACTCAATCCAAGCTTAATATATTCGATTACTTACTAGCCCTCCTCAAATATAAATCTCTCTTTCAAGACGAAGTTATGCTAAGTCTATTTAAGCAGTCCCACAACCAAATGTCGTCTTTCAAATTTTCACTCGATTGTTTCAAGTGTGCAAGTAAGTTTGGCCAAAAATAAACCCACAACATATCAAACACTTGATAGAACAAAATCAAACCATTCATAAAAATGTGCACAATTCTTTAAATCAAAACATGATCCAATAACAATTCCATAAATTACTAAATTCCCAGACTAAGAAAACTACTAAGATATGATAAAAGATAAACTAAACAAAAAAAATATCGATGAAATCATTAGCGGAAGGGACTTAACTGAGATGGCCTTCACCAAGGGCTTCAGAACCGCCTCATGATCAAAACCCTCACACTCAAAACTCACTCAAAACTAAGCAAAGAACAAAATTTGAGAGAAACTAAACTAAACTAAACTAGGCTAATTTTACTTGCTTGCTTGCTTAGGATGGCTTAGAGTGCTCTTCCTTCACTGCTGAATGTCACTATTTATAGAAAATTCTGGTTGATCTCAGCTACACAGCCAAGGAAAAATGAAGAGGCAACAGTTATAGGCATACCACGGTCTGTGGGGTTCACCATGGTCTGAAGTGGTCTGTGCTGGATCCGAATTTTTGCTCTTTCTTTGCTCTACAGTCGTGGCATAACTTGGATGACCATGGGGGACGTCAAAACACAGCCATTAAAGGGCATATGCTAGGTAAAAAGTCTCAAAATCCTGTAAAACACATAAAACAACTACACCCAAGCATAAATCGAGAATAGGAGAGTAAATAACATCATTAAGCACAAAATTTACCTAAAAACGAGGTAAAATAGCCCTAAAAAGATGTACATATAAAGAACTTATCAAACCCCGCCATGCTTAAACTATTACTTGTCCTCAAGCAATGTAAGGATTAAAGATATACACAGCCTCCTCAGGATTGATGTAGATAACATTTAAATGGTAAGGATGATCCAAAGGTAGCCCAAAAAGATGCAAAAATATCATTAACAAATAGAATACGGAATGAAAATTTCAAAAACTTTTTATAGACTACAATGCAAAACTTGAACCAATCATCCTCTAAATTATCAAATACAATCATTCTAGCATATGAAACGAGTAGGACTAGCAAGGCCGGTACAACCTCACTATAGTTATATGACTTTCAACACTCTTGTGTTTGACAATGTGTATATATGAAGGTTCTCTCAATTCTCAATCCTTGGACACAAATCTACCATAGGCTTGACAAGATTCTCAAATTTGCTATCACTAAAATACAAATACACTAAATGATCATGAGGACTTTCATAGGGATGTAACGTGGCTTAGCGTAAAAGTAAGAGAGGAACAAATGTTTTTAGAAATGAGGAGCTAAAAGTCATAGACTAAGAGCTTAAACAATTCTAACGCGTATACTACATCCTTCACGAACCATGTCAACTCATCAACAAAATAAATCCCAAATGAAAAGAAGTAGAGTTGAAAAAGCACAAATACCTTACATTCCTACCAAGGCTAATCACTTTCGTCGAATTTTTTTCTTTTGTTTTCTTTCTCTTTTTTTTTCAATTCTTTTTTTTTTCCTTATTTTCTTTTTCGTTTCCTTTCTTTTTTCAAAGAGGAATAGCCAATGGAATGCCATAATGAACTTTAAAATCGAACTCTTCTCTGAACTTTACACAATAAAACAAGGGATTTATCAAATGTTTGCATCCCTGCACCAAATAGCCAAAATTCACTAAAGAGAATAACAATTTACCTTGTTAATGTCCTATCAAACCTAATGCAAAAGAATGTAATGCTCCTCTAGTCTTGGCTTAAGGGTAAGACAACTATTTGGCCATGGGCTAAAAGTAGGTGGTTCAGATTAAGAAAAACAGTTGTAGGCTCAAAGGGGCTAATAAGGGATACAATACACAACAAGGGCGGCTATTTGGCCATGGGTTTCAAATAAATCAAAGAAAGAAAAATGCCTCAATCATATTGTGTAAATGTATACGCGAAATGTGATCTTGAATGAGAATCAAAGCAAGTTCTAGAGAAATGACGTCAAAAAAGAGTCATACATGGAAGAAAATATGAGACTAATACTGATAAACATCCTCTAAGGCTCAAAGTCTCATGGGACAGCTACCATAGTCAAAACTAGCTTACTAGCACACACATGCCAAAATTTCATGTAATGACTCATGCGGAAAAATCAATTCGGATTCAACATGTGGTTAAAACATGGAATTCAATTCGAAAATTCATTCGCAAACTTTTATGCACAATCTTTGCGAATCAAAGGATCGAACTAACCAAAGAAAGCTACCAAATCTATAAAGATCATCATCGAAGGTTTTTTTTTTTTTGGGTTGTTGTTGAATCACATATTGCTCCCAATGTGGGCACCTCATAATAAAAAGCAGAAGGGGAGTAGCAGAAATAAAAATCAGAGAGGAGGAGGTGGAGGATGATGGAGTGGTTGTCCATAGGAGATATGCCAATCTCGCCAGGTCTCTAGACATGCCCTATAGTCTTGGAAAATATTGGGTCTGGGAAGCAAGCAACCCACGAAGCTCATCATAGCGCCCTTGGATAAAGTCCCGAAGAGCGGCGCTCTCTGATGCTACAAAGGCTCAGAGGAAAACTTGCTCCTTTTAAATGGACCTACGAGTGTCTTGCATATTAGAATACTCAGGTGGGGGCGGTTGAGAGGAAGAACTAAGTCCTGCTTGACTAGAGTGATTGGCGGGTTGGTGGGGTGCGGGTCAAACGACCTCGTCATCCCCAGGTACCCGGTAAAGGTTACCTCGATGAAGCAAAGTAGCACGATCAACATTGGGAAGCGACAAAAGCTGGTCCCCAGGGCAAATCCAACACAAATGGCCAGCCTTAACTTTGAAAAAGTTCATAATCTCAAAAGCAGCTTGATCAAGCTGCTCAGACCCAGAAACTCTATCCTCAAGATTGGGCTCAACACCCAAGAATCTAGCAGTAGTAGCTATTATCCCACCAATGACTATCCTACCTTTAATGCTAACAGTAGCACTATGCAATTGCTTAGCTAAGAATGAGCCTGGGTCAAGTTGGATACCATCAAGCATGCAGGACAGAAAGTACAACTCAGAAAATCTAAGGACATTCAAACTATCATCCCGAGCAAACCGAAAACAAGCAAGGATATGTTGAGCTACTCTAATGCAGGGGTTCCTAATATGTGTGCATTTCGATGAATTGGTACTGTACCAAACACTCCCCGAAAGTTCAACCCAAAATACATTCGGGTTGAATTCGTGGGGGACTTGGCGACTTTGTATATCCATGCTAGGTGGAAAATAAAAAATGCTATTGAAGGTATCTAAGTTCAGTTCATACAATTGACCCTGCAAATAAAACGATATATATCGAACTTGACATTGAGGCCCACTAGTGATCTCGACCTGAAGTGTACTTAGAAATTCTAAGGTCAGGTCCCTATATGTATGCTCTTTGAATTCTAAAAAGTGGCTCATATCACCGTTAGCAAACAACTAGCGGATATCATCCAACATTCCTAATCTGGCTAATAAATCCTCACCATATTATCTAGTTGCTACTATTAGACGTTCATTCAAATAATTATACCTAACAACATGATCAGAATGAGTCAAACTAAGAGGGTGAAGAATGTTACCTCTAGCATGCGTATTGGTTGACGTTCTGGATGTCCTTTGAGGTTGAGGTGCTGCTTGACTTGATGAACCAACCTCCTTGATGCTCCTTTGCCTTTTGTTTGGTGCCATGGTTACAAAACACAACCAAAAACAAAACTAAAACCAAAAATAGGAACAAAAACCTAGAAAATTGAAGAAAATAAATAAAAACGTGAAGAATGAGAGAAAGAAAATGATGGGTATGGTGGATGAATGAGGACGAAATGAATTTTGAAGAAGAAAAATAAAAGAGATGAGATTTTGTGGATGAAATGGGGAGATTAAGTGAAAGGAAGGAATTTGGTGTGAAATGAAGAAAAATGGAGAAGATTTGAGGGAGATTGAAGGTGTTGGTTATGGAGGTGTTAGAGAGAGAGAAGGGAGGAAGAGAGAAAAAGTGTCGAGTGAAGAAGATGAAATGAGGCAAAAGGGAAATGGCACCCGGTAAAAAACCTAGACCGCGGCCCGTAGTAGCCCACCACAGACCGTGGGGCTCACCACGGGTGGTCCGTGGTGTCTGTTGCTACTCAGTTTTCTCTATTTTTTCAGGGTTAGCACCCCACGGTCGTAGTGCTAGTTTTCCTGATCGTGGGGCCAACATTTTATTCATGTATTTATATATATATATATATTTTTTATAACAACTAAAATTAATAAAAAAATCAAAACTACAAAAAGGAAAGAGAAAGAAAGCTTGGGTTGCCTCCCAAGAAGCGCCATTTTAAGGTCAAGAGCTTGACCCTTGTTCTAAGCCTGGTCCAGATCAGCCTTCTCGTGAACCACAAAGTTGAACTTCTTCATTTGAAGGTACCATCTTAACAATTCTGGCTACAGGTCCTTTATCTTCATAACTTGGTGCCACAATGCACCATCCGCATACAAAACTCATCAGACAGGCTATCATCAACTTGCTCAACTCCTATATCAAAATCAGCATCGAAACCTTCCAAAGGGGGCATAGACTAAATAACTCGTGCAAACCTGCAATACTCACTTATCAAAGAATCATTAGAAATAGCGGCCTCAACCTTGGGCTTGCTAGGTGGCAAAGGAACAGAAAACTCCACCCTGACAGACCCTTGGTCAGGGTCCTCATATGAAATCCATTCAAAATCAGAAGGATCTTCATCATTCAAGACATCCTCCATATCATACTCATGGCAAAAGAGTAATGCATCCAATATAGAAAAATAAGGAGAAATCACATCCTCCTTCCTATGATTAAGCACAGCAAACCTCTCCTCTACCTCAAAAGAAATACGACCCTTTGTCACATCAATATAGCAACCAGCTGCCGCCAAAATGGGCCTGCCTAGGATAATTTGGGCATCATCAGTTTCAGGCATATCAACTACAATGAAGTATTCTAACACCCAAATGTATCCTATATTGACTGACACATCCTTCAACCTCCCTATGGGCTGTGTTATAGAACCATAAGCCAACTATAGTGAAAAGAGGGCAGCTAATAATGGTCCTCGGTGTAGCTTATGAAACAAGGAGTAGGGCATTATGCTGACACTTACACCTAAATCACAAAGCTCTCTCTTAATTTCTACCTTTCCTACAACGCATGGCATAGAAAAACTACCTGGGTCAGGAAACTTAGGGGGAAAAATGGTGGGCATCTAAATAGATTTATTCTCCACTAATGTGGCTGTCTTGCCACCATCGTTGCTCTCCTTACTACCAACTATAGTTATCTCTCTACCCTCTTCCTTTGGTACCAGCCTAGAATTAAGAAAGTTATGTGCTAAATACTAAGCAAGGGTCAGTCTAGGACTAGAAAGTGTACCGTTCTAATTATGGGCTTAATTGAGGAGGTTAAGGCTGTAATTTTGAAGATTAATCAGCATGGAATGATTCTTCACACACAAGGGAAGAGTTGGCAAGTAGTAGCACCTCATTTGGAGGAGTAGAGCCTACTCATGGCTCTGTAGAAGATGGAGGATGAATCCTGGAAACTACAGTTCATAGTGATTGTAATTACCTTAAACATCGTAATTTATTTTCCTAGGATATTTTGTATGCCTTCCATTGGACCACTTGCCCCACTAATGTACAGCTAATTCCTCCTCTCATTGGGTATTTATGGGCCTAATTACCTCCATGAGAAATCAGATTGAATGAATGATATGAGAGCTTGAAGTTTGGTTTTTCTCAAAATTTCAAAATCTTTATATCTCTTAGGAGGGTGGTGATTTGAGTCTTCCCTTTAATCTAATCCTTGATGCTAAGGATTTAGAGGGTTAGAGGGTGGGATGAATTATCTTCTTGCTACTTATTTCAAGTGTTGAATGTTTGCGATTAGAAGCCTTCTCTAATTATTTGGGACACTCTTTTTCTCTCTCTCTCTCTTTTGGTTCATCTTTGGGGTGATTAATCTTCAACCTCCATTGGGCTCACCTACAAGCATTTCATGCCTTTATTTGGCCAAATGGAAGCTTCCATGCATTAGGTAGAAAAAGCATATGTCTCTTTATAGCTATCTTCTTGCCTATTATTGTGTATTTTATCTGATCTCTGACCTCACAGACGGTTCATGAAAGACCCCCTAGTATGATACCAAAACTTAAAGACTCTAATAACTTTGGAAATGCGACGATTTTAAATCAGCCACCATATCGAAATAGAGGCTCTTCCCAGTATAATTACATTGCACAAGAAAAAAAGTTTTAAAAAATTATAGGTGACTCTTAGATTCCGTTTGGTCCTTAGAAAATTTGGTGAAAAGAAAAGTTAAAGGAAAAAAAAGTGAAGGAAAAAAAAGTAGGGAGAAAATGAATTTTTTCTCTCGATTGAATTGAGGAAAAAATACAAAAACTTGGATGAGAAATTTGAATGTTGATAAACTACTTGAATTATATTGATATTATCTAAGCAGTGTAGGGTTTGAGAAGGTTGGAAATTTTTCTCAAACTTTCGTCACAATTTTATGACGAAAATTTTATCATTTATTTCTAACAAATTTCTCACTGACTTTTCTCCATATTTTTTTCTTTATGATTTTCTCTAAACCAAACATAAAAAAAGTAACTTTTTTAAATTTTTTCTTTCCATCAAATTTTTCAAGATCCAAACAGAGCCTTCCTTCGCTTATCACCATCCCTTTTTGCATTTTAGTAATGACCTTGCAAATGGACTTCATCTTTTTTTATGAGGGCGGAGAGAGAGATGCATTGTGGAATGGGATGTGGGGGGCAAAGGGACTCACATAACAACTTAGGGAATTTATTAATGAAAGTTGGAGAGGGACAGAAGTGTAATTTTATCCTTTGCATATTGTATTAAATTTTGACCTGTTGACTGCTGTTAATGTTAATTCCATTGATTACAGCACTTGATATTTTTAAATTTTTCTGATTTGCCATCTGTCTTGTGAAGTTGATACTTTACACCCAGTGTATTTGTGTCATCATTCATATATTACTTGCATCGCAAATTTTTAGTGAGATCCTTTCACTTTAGGTCCTTCGTAATTAAGGGTATGTTCGTTATGAGCATATTAAATCTATTACCTATTTCAATATGTTTTAATCTACTAAAATGTGCTCCAACATGCTAACTGCTAATCAAATATTTTTCAATCTGCACTAACCTATTCAAATCTGCTCAAACCTGCTATCTTCTAGTCAAACCTACTGAAATCTACTCTTACCCACTGAAACTCGCTTGAAGTCAATCTAAACCACTAGAAAAAATGTAAACTATTTTGCATGAATGACAAATTTACTTTGACCGATGTAGGTAAAAATAATAAATTTTAAAAATAATTTTTAAATCAATATTAATGACAAATTAAGAAAGGAGTACAATGTAGGCACAACTTTGAAGCTATTATTAATGATAAATTAACAAATTTATCTCTACTGAGGTCAGATTTACTTTATTACCCTTAACTATAAACATCAAATAGAAAATACGGGTCAATATTGAGGATATAGAGAATTTTAATTTCTCCACTCTTTGCTACAATTGACAATTGAGACAATATTTAGAATGTCAAAGAACACTTGGATGATATTGAAGGACAGAATACCTCAAACTAGTAGAAAACACAAATTGATGTAATTATATGGTGTCATACCCCACAAAGCTTCAACTGAACACATGCACAAGGAATACCAATTTTTGTAAGACCAACGAACATTGTAATGGTATCCAATGCTGGGTTGTATCATGAGAAAACAAACACGTAATGAATGAACGTGGGAATGTAATACTTGATATGATTTCATCAATTAATATCGATCCACTAAATTTCTATGTATAACCTTTCTTGCAGTTAAATGCATTTATCTACTTGCAAATTGCTAACTTTTTTCTCAATATATTAGAATATTATTCATTTGCACAATAATGCTTGTTCATGGTCAACTCATTCATTGCATGATTTTTTTGGACGTAAACTAGTATTTTGAAAATAAAATATTGTTGAACAAAACCATCAAAAAACCAGTTCAAAATACTCCATAATGTTTTAAAACACTCTACTTTGCTTCCAACATGCTCTAATCCGCTTCAAACTGCTCTAATAAGCTAATTGCTTGTCAAATATGCTCCAATCCACTCCAATATTGTCCATTCTGTTTTTTGCTCTTCCAATATGCTCATAACAAACAAACCCTAAATTAGATGATGGGAGTGAGTTTCCGTTTTTTTTCATTTGATAAATGTAAAAATTATAGAGGATTTTGTTTTAAATAAATGAGAAATTCATTAATTGAAAGTCATACAATATCTATAACAAACATCACAATCAAAAATATTTACAATTAAAATAACAAAATAAATCCTTCAATGAAAAAGACTATTAAAACACTTCTAAATACTTATCTTCTACTTACTCGGTTCTTCATGATGCAATCTGTAACAAAGAGATATGCAAAACTTGTATAATCTTTCCGTTGAAAAGATGTACTTCCTATCGTGGTCCAAATCTGAAGATTTTGATGTATATTTGTAAATTCATATTGTCGTCAATCAATATTCCAATCCCAAGCATCCAAAATGACTTAAAACTATATTGATAAATTCACTTCAAGGAAGAGAGATAGTACCATTCAGAAGAATAGGGTACAGAGATAATCTTATAGATTAAGAAAAAATATTCATTAAGGGTGTGCTTGGTAGGGAAAAAATCATTTTCCCGGAAAGTGATTTTTCCATTTTATGCTGTTTGGTAAAAGGTGGAGACGAAAATCATTTTCAGAAGAAAATCATTTTACCCCATGGGGCGGAAATTGTTTTCCTTTGAAAAAGTAGGGAAAATCATTTTCCAACTCTATGCTATTTCAGTTTCAGGCCCGATTTTCATTATCTTTCTTTGCTTCTCCTTTATCTCATTCTCTACTTCCCCCTTACCTTTCGCATTTTCAGAATAGCTATGACTTACGGTTGAGTTCTCTCTCTCTCTCTCTCTCTCTCTCTCTCTCTCTCTCTCTCTCTCTGAACCCCCCTTTTTTCTTCTCTTATTTGGCTAAGGAAAATAAAAATATTATTATGACTTTGTAAGGCCTATTTGATAACTAAGTTGACTGGTTATCTATTAACTTAGCCTATTAGTAGCAGACAACTGGAAATGATGGCCTTGAAAATGGTTTTTCATTCTACCAACCAGCAGAAAATGAAGTGCAAAGAAAATGATTTTCACCCATACCACCAAATAGCAGAAAATGTAAGTAGAAAATTATTTTTCTTGGAAAAATATTTTCCATAGAAAATAATTTTTCGAAAAAATGATTTTCCCCCCTACCAAACACACTGTAAAAGAAAAAGTGCTATGAACAATAAAAATAGTAAAATGGTCAGGGTTTATCATTGGCAAAAAAATGTCAATAATAGCCCCTAAAAATTACAGAGGATGTTAGGGTCTTATACGAGAGAAAACAGGAAGGAGGATGCTAGGCATAGCAAAAAGTTATGGAAGTTAATTACTTCGTTATTTTAATATTTTTAATATTTTTAAAAAAGAAATAATATTAAAGTTATTTTTTATTTCAAACTATAAAAACAACTTGAATGAATTACTATTCACCTCAAAAGTAAAAATCAATTTTGGGTTACAGTATTGATGCTACGTCCATCCCAAACTATTTGAATTACTTGATAAAACACGCATATTATGAAATTATAGAAAAAAAATTTATTTTATTACACCCTTAGCGTAGTAAAAGTTAGAGTTATAATTTTTTTCTAAATTATAAATTAATCATTATCTTGTTGAATATTTATTAGTTTACCATGTGTACGTTCAAGCTATTAATTAATCATTTTGCCTGAATATTTGACTCTCTTTTTACTTAAACTATTTTTATAATTTTACTTTTATTAATGATAATTTATTAATATAAGGGCATTAAAAGGAAACTAATTAGTCGTTTAAATATAGAAACTTTGCAAATATTTTGGGACATCTATTAAAGGAACAAGCAACAAAGAAAATGGAATTGGAGGAGTATATCTCTAGTAAGATAGGTTCATCAAACAACCTAAAATTATAATTGTATAGAGGAGCAGTGTGTTGTGTTAAATATAAAAATTTATCACGAGAAAACAAGCAAGGATAAATAATTGAATATTTACTTTCAACCAAAAAGTTAACAATTTGTACTACTCTATACCATTTTGTAAGGGATCACTTACCCCAACTATTGTTACCTCTTCTTTACAGGAGACTTGTCTTTACTACTCTTCAATCTAAGAGGATATGACATAAAAAGTACAAATTAAAGGTTTCTCATTATTGAAAATCTAATGTTAGGTCCTTCTATGTTATTACATGTAAATTGCGTGATCTATTCGTCAACTAACAGCATCATGTTTCACAACCTAGATATTTCTAAATTGGGTAGAATCACTAGAAGAAAAGGTTGTAAAGCTTTAAAAAGTTGGCGATTCCTTTGTTGAAGAAGCATTCAAAATTGTATAGAACAAAAGACAAGAGCATTGGGTTTTTAAAAGTTGACGAAAATGTCAGCAAGTGGCTCACTCAAAGTGCAGTGCGTGTCAGACAGCTTGCGGTTCAAAATCCGGTTCGACGCAAGTAGCAGCTCGCTTGAGGAAGTCATTTGTTTTTTTTTTTTTTTGGATTTTTTTCCCTTTTTGATTTATGAGAATTGTTTTATTGGTAAACTAAAGTATTGAGTTTTGCATTGTAAAAATTAAAAATTGAGAGAACCAAAAAGTAGGCTCGTCGAAAGATATGAAAAAGGTAGATCTCCACTTTTTGAGCCATTAAAAACTGGCTTTACATGTGCATGCTACCATGCTTTTATGGCAACATTCATGTAATCAATTGAGAGAATTTTTAGTTGGCTTTAAAAAAAAAAAAATCAATTATGGATCCATGATTTTAGCGAGAAAGATAACACTATTAAGGTTGTGCCTGACAATAGCATTCAGGGTAACTATTTAATGTTTTATCAAGTCAATGCACAATCAGTCAAATTTTAGTGTCCTGTTAGCTGACGCTAGGACTAATGTGCTGGGACTAATGTTTCAAGTTATCGTTTCAAGTAGTGTTTCTAAAAATCAATAAAATTAGTTTTCAAGTTTTTTCTTTCAAAAGTAGAACTACATATTTTTTTGGATAAAAAATACCATTTGAAAATTTAATCTTTGGAGACTATCCATATCTTTTAAAGTCAATTTACATTAATTAGCTAACCAATTACTATCCCAAACACATTGTTTTCAACCATTTATCTAACTAATTATCCATTAATAGCTAAATTAGAACAACTATTTATTACTTAAACAATAATTTGCTATCTAAACAAGTAATTTCGTCGAAGAGGGTAAAAGCAAACAACTAGTTGAGTGATTGTAGATAACTCTTAAATAAGTGATAAATATTCCCTTTTTTAACTGAAAAGATTATCAAGAAATTCTTGCAATAGCTGGCATGAGGTTGACACAATTTTTTTTTTTAAGACTTCTTGGCTGTGCTAAGGAGGTTAGCACTTGATTTTTTAAAATTTTTTTTTGGTTTAACTAAAGCTATCTACATCGCTGATCACAATGACTAATTCCCTCGCTCCGCGAGCTCCACTTAAGGGCAAAGGGTTGGGTAAGTATTGCTCTCCATTTCCAAAGATCAAGGATTGAATCCTTGACCAATTGGTTAAGGGACAAAGTGAACTACCACCACGCCACTAACTCCTTAGTTTGAGGTTGGCACTTGATGATGGGAGGCAAGTCTTCTTCCCTTTAGATGGTGTTAATTAATTTAGTTAACCCTTAGTTAGTCTTCCTTTGAGCAATCTACCACCCATAGTTTTCTCTTTTATAAGAAAAAGTGTCTCATTTCTTTGCCCAGGAAAGTTGTAGCAAATTAAAGAGAACGGAGGATAAAAACTAGGCCTAAAGGTTTGAAGTAAAAACACTCTCATATCACCCAAGCTAGTGTTTGCCAACACTTTCAAGAAATGACCCGTAAGCACTATAATATTCTATGATTTGTTAAGCTTTATCGCTAAAAAATGTTCTGCTTATATAAGCAGTATCCTCGGCATCTAATTAACAAGTGCTCTTCGAGAGCCATCACAAACCATAAAAAGAATTTACGACTGTAACTCACTTCTTGGTCACACTTTGGTAGCATGAAAATTGAACTTTAGTTAGTCTGCATTGACATTACGGTAAAATCAGTTAGTGTAATCTCCCAACACGTAAAGTTAGAATGATTAAAGAAAATTTGGAACGAGGTGATTAGATACGATTTAAATTATATAGGGCTAACGGAGGACATGACTCAAGATAGAAATTTGTGATGGCCTAGGATTAAGGGTGCAGATCATAAGTAGTGTGCTTCTAATCCTTTCACGGGCTTTTGTTTAAGTAGTGATTGTTGTAGTGTTGCATTGTACTGACTGTTATTCTATTTTGCCTTATGCAATCTTGTAGGCTAGCAGATTGATCTTTGCAGGTTTGTTAGTATTGCACCTCTGATTGCTTAAGTAAGAACCTCATCACGTTGGCATTATCACTCCGCCACCTCGGATTATTTAAGTATAAATTGCTCTTGTATTACTAGTATTGTCACTACTTGCTGCTCAAGGTATATGTAACTTTTAACTCTTGTCTTTTACACTCATCTGTTATTCCTTTTGATTTATGTTATTTAAAGTGATTAGATGTTGTGTTTGTTAACTTTGTTTAGCAATTGATTTTCAACTTCAAAATATTTTGAAATTTTTTATTTTTGTGGGTCTATTTGGAATGGTTTCTCTATGTGCACTCGTGTATATAGAGGTAAGATTGCCTACATCTGAATTTTCTCAGATCCTGCGTAAGTGAGATATAAACTGGGAGTTGTTGTTATTGTCCCCACATGCAAAGAATTTTCTAGTCTAACTTCCTCCTCTTGCTGCAATTTTGTTAATCATGACATGATAGTCATTCTTAATCATCAAAGGGATGGTTTGATAAGATTTTATTAACCAATCTTCTAACAAGAAGTGTGTGTTCATATTCCACCAGAGACATTAATTCTCTATCTTATATCCTATACTTATGTTACCAATTCAGATGGATAAACTTAGGTGTCATGGCGTATTTTGCATGACGAAAGTCGCTATTTTGGGAAGGTAATTGTGAAAACAAAGGTGAATCTTAAACAATTAAAAATTAGCATATATAATAGTTAGATCTGTCAACCCAATACTACCATATAAGTTTTACACTTTATATCGTCTCTCTTTCTGACTTTTATGTCCTCCCCTACATAAGACGTGCACATAAAATATGGACCTTAAGTTGAGGCTCTTGTCCTTAAGTAATCATTTTATGATTAGTTGATGAGGTTGATATATATAAGCGCCTTGGATATAGCACTGATAGGCAAGCCCCTTGTGTTAAAGCAATTATGCTTCAATCATTTTATTAATTTATCGAATCCACAATTTTTTATTTCTTTGGGATGTTTCACTTGTTTCCCCTATTTTTTAAAGAAAATTAATTGAAATACAATGTAAAAATACATCTACGATTTATAACATCTGAAAACACACACATGGACTACTAATACTATTCCTCAAATTGATTTTATGGTGTATATATTTATTTTCACATTGTGTTCCAATTGTATTTATCAAAAATATATAGTTGTCAAATAAGACACCGCCTTTTTACTTTTCCTTTCTTTCATGAGCTCCAAACCGCCTATAGCGATTTTTTGTTGGCTCCAATTGTCCAAACTAATTCAGTTTGAGAAAGAATCTCTTGATTTCCTGGAGATGGCCAACAGGGATATAAGGCTATGTCGCTTGAACTCTTTATCTAACCTAAATCATGTTGAATGTTCAACATTCCAACATCAACAATTGAACCTTCATTGTCAATCAAAATTAGAGACGGGGATGTTGGAAACCAAATCAAATATGATGCCTATACTAGTGTGGGCGCCCAAAGCTTCCACGTGGACAAGGAAGTGCGCGAGAGGCATAGATAGAAACGCAAAACATTAACTTTCTCCCAGGACATAAAATCTTCATGTTTTATTCTTCTTTATCTATACTTTGGGCAACCATAGTTCTATTATATTTACCTTTTCTGGGAAGCAAGGCAGCTGCGCATTCTTAGTTCTGCATTAGCAAAATAAGCATGGAAGAATGACTACTCACTTAAGATAGATTTAAACTATTAAAGATACTCGAAATAATAATAGAAAAACTACAATAGTAATGTTACCTTTTTTTCAATTATTAAGGTCTTCAAAGAGGTACAATGCTAATAGCTCGCAAAATAATAACAAGGCAAAAACAAAACAAACAATTTGCACACAAGTTCAGCACATATGACCATGTAAAATATGACAATTCTTCTTGATATCTGGCCAACCACACCATTCATCTTAATAGTAGAATGTTTTGGTGACGAATCTTTGTAAAATCATCCCAGGAAGGAAGATGGCAATATCTATCCCTAGCAAACTTCCACCTTCACATCTTTGAAATTGCCGCCATGTTAGCAAGCTTGCTTATTCATTGGAATAATGACGTATAATGTTGTAATTTCTGCAACGTACGGTTTTATCACTGCAATGATTAAGGGTGTCGTCCTCAGGGATAGTTCACAAAATTAGATTGCTAATGGCATAAACTGGCATGTAACTTAGACAAAATTTATCGAGCAAAACACTAGCTTTGATAAAATAAAATTAATGGTTAAACTACCTTATTGGACTATCTTAAAACTAGTAGCTAAACAATTTTAATCATCTTAAACATTGAACCTACCACTACAAAGGTAAAAATAAAATGAACAAATTTAGTTTCCTTTTTGATCATCTTAAATTCATAGAAGTCTAGTCACTTTAAAGAAACGTAACAATCCACATTAAAAATTGATAAAACAAAACAAAACTTGCTTCACATAGAGCTGAGTTTTTGAGATCAGTATGCAATTCTCAAAAATTCGAAACAGGATACATGGAGGAAGAAGTCGAACTGCATATAAGTCCTGGAATCAAGTCAAGCCACACCCAACCTAACTCCTCTAGAGCATATTTCACACACCCAGTATTGCCATTAACAAGCTTGAAATTTTGGACCAAAATGAAGCAAACTCACGATTAAAGGAATTAGTGTCAAAATTTAACTCAAAATTAAACGGACGGCTTATAATTTCAACTTCAAACCTAGATCCCCACTCAATCAAAGCAATTCTTAGTGCAATTACTTGAGCTCCAAAGTTCTGGAAATTGAATATGGAAAATCTAAACAACAAAATTGAAGGGGGGGGGGGGAACACTAAACTATATCACTACTTGTACTCTATCTTGCTACTCTTTTTACTTATGCTTCCTTGAGCTTCCTCATATCCCAAATCGCCCCCAAAGTCTTGATTATTTCAATCAACTCTTGAATTAAACCCTAGCTTGTAACTGACAAACTTTACCTTCAATGAAGCCTTTACTCGCCAAAGAAACGGATGACATGATGATAATATTGGTGATAGTGAATGAAGGGGGAGAGAAAAAGAGAAAATAAATTAAAGAGGGGTCAAATGGAGAGCCAGTTATGGCTAGTTGGAGGAATGAAGAAGACGGAGAAGTGAAAGAATGACGTGGGGTTTGGGTCATCACACTCACTACAAGTGGATAGGTGTCGTAGTAAAGATTAAACATAGTCCCATAAAGACCAATGTAATCTATCAAGTTTTGCCCAACTAAAATGCTAAGTGGATTAAGTAATCAAGAGATTGTTTATCCAACCTATTGAATTTTTATGTTGTAAATTAAGAAATCAATCAATAAAAGACATCAATCAAGAGATTGTTTATCTAAACTAATGAATTTCTATGTCGTCAACTAAGAAATCAATCAATAAAAGACATTTAGGGATTTGATTTCCCTTACAATGAGTTAGATTGTTAAATTAAACAAGTGTACTTCTCAAATTTGGTTGGTTTAAAGGATGATAGACTAACAAAATTCAATCTTTTCTTTCAAGATAAACTGAATTACTTAAAACTAATCTAATCACCATTGTTTCAAAGGTTTTATTGTAGTCCAAGTTTAAGATTTATCAATTTTCTCTCCTAACATGCAATTCCTAAACATATGCAATCCCTAAATTTTAGTCTTGTCGATCTAATAGTAGGTTTCATCTTTTCTATGTTGTCAAATAAGAAATCAATCAATAAAAGACATTTAGGGATTTGATTTCCCTTGCAATGAGTTAGATCGTTACATTAAACAAGTGCACTTCTCAAATTTGGTTGGTTTAAAGGATGATAGACCAACAAAATTCAGTCTTTTCTTTCAAGGTAAACTGAATTACTTAAAACTAATCTAATCACCATTCTTTCAAAGGTTTTATTGTAGTCCAAGTTTAAGATTTATCAATTTTCCCTCTCAACATGCAATTCCTAAACATATGCAATCCCTAAATTTTAATCTTGTCGATCTAATAGTAGGTTTCATCTTTTGGTAATTCAACCAACTATCTAAACATATGCAAGTAAATTAGCCAAATTAATCACATCCAATAAAAACACAATATAGATTGAACCAAACCAAACAAGATAAAGCACAAGATTTTATAGCAATTAGGAATCCAACATCATTATTTAGCTAGCAAATTCCTAAACTAGGAAACTACTCATTTATGATTAAAAATAGGTCAGAGTGGTTCAAACCAAACATTAATCTAACTAGAACAAATCAAAGAGGAGTTCAAGAAGTAAGGAAAGAAGTATGCTTAGCAATAATGGAGAACTTTCAGTGATATTTTAATCTTCAAGCCTCCACTTGTGAATTCCTTCCCTTGAATCTTCCATTGCTATAAAATGATTAGAAACGATGAACTTTAGAGCGGCATGAGAGATAGAATCAGTGGGGGATGCCTTTTAAGTAGCCAAGAAACTCCTTAAAATAGAAGAACTCGATCAATCTCAGCCACACAATCAGAGGAAGTCGAAGAGTTTAGCAGTTTGAAGGCCACCACGGTCCATGGTGGACTCTAAACTGGTCTTTCTCCCTTCTTATTCTTCCCATGGGCACATGGATTAGGTCACATCCATGGTGAGTCAAATTACATTCATCTAAGGATCAATGTTAAGTTCAAAGCTCTTAAAAAGCTATAGAATGCTAGCAAAGGACCCTAAAATGATAAACCATTTTTTCAGCACTTATCAAACTTTCCCATGCTTGAAGTATTGCTTGTCCCTAAGCAATCAAGAGGTGGAAAAAAAAAAAATCATTCACAACCTCCTTAGAAAAGATATTAGTGACCAAAACATTTAACAATCAAAAGAGAATGAAGTTCTCGAAAGATCCTTGAAGGTCATAATGTCAAATTTTAAATCAATCACCCAAATCATCTCATACAGTCACATCAGCTCATACAGTCACATCAGCAAATGGAATAGATAAAGCTAGAAGAAACCGGTAGAACTTCACTTTAGTCATATGACACTCTTCACTTATGTGTTTAAAGAATAGCAAGGTTCCCTCAATTGTCATTCCAAAGGGCTCAATGCTACCATAAGCTTGTTAAGACTCCCTAATTCGCCACCACTAAAATGGAAACCACAGTAGGCAATCATGAGGACTTAATATGGGTTGTAACGAGGCCATGGGTGAAGGCCAAGATGGGAATAAATATTTTAGGAATGTGGAGCTATAAGCCAAAGACTAAGACTAAGACCAAACACTCCCAATATCTCATTTAATTTACTCCTCATACCAATACCACTCAAATATACAATCAAATCCCCTTATACAAATCTCATGGGGACATGGTGTTAAACCACAAGAGCGAGTTTATTGTCCAACAATGCCAAACTCTTTTATTCTCTCTTTTTTTTCCCTCCAAATTTCTTTCTTTTTTTTCATTTTCTCCAAGGAGAATGGCAATGGAAATAAATACAAGTGCTTTTTTTAATTCTTCTCCAACAATTCACATCAAACAACTGAGATTATTAGCTCAAGGGATCTCTTATATGAATGAAAGAATACAAATCCCTGTTAGAGACTAAGGGTTGAATGTGGCACTAGATAATTCAACAAATTATGATAGAATCACTTTTGTCAAGTCTTATTTCCTATACCACGAATAATCTTATGGGCAAGATGCTATAAGTGTAATGCTTAAGATTTTCTCAAAGTTCAATTAATGGGGATGCTACAGTCACTCACATGGATTGTATATATCACTTATATGCACTCTTCATTCTTATATACATGTCTCAATACTTTGAAGAGAAATCAGTCAGGGAGGGTGTTTTTGAAAAGGCATGTCCTTTGGCTAAAAAGGCATCAATTTAGATAACAAATACAGAAATAACTGATCATCGTGGACTGTTGGGGGGGGGGACTGCAGACAAACCATGGTCCCCAATACCCCACTTCAGGCCGAAGCAAGGAAAGGTAGCCGACCACGGGCATCCCACGGTGGCCACCTTGGACCGTAGAGTCATGCACGGTCCGCCCGTGGTAGTGGTTGTTTTCCCCCTTTCCTTTTTTTCCCCCCCTTTGCCTTAAAAATATTAATTCAACAATTACCCCCCTTTTCAAGACATATAAGCCCCCACCATTCCAAGAAACAAAGAAGATACATAGTAACATCCGAGTAAACTTGGAGATTCGTGTATAATGAAAGTATGTTGTGATTTAAGCTTTCACTTAGTGAGCACAATTTCAATCAATCTAAATGTAATAGTAGACAAGTCTTTGAGCTATACATCCCTTTTGATTTATTGGATACATTTCACACACAAATCTCAAATTACACTTAACATTTTGACACTATTATCTAGCCATGTTTCCATATTCTCCCTGAATGCATCAAGCCAAGCCCTATAGCTCTTTGAAGCAGCTGCACTTTACACTCGCATAGGTGGACCTTAGAATCATGCTCCTATAACACAAGCCATACAATCGAGGCCTATCAGGAGCATAACTCACCTTCTTATAATGTTATAATTCACATGCGCTCTTACCTTGGGATGAAATATATTAGTGCTATTAATCACTATACAATGTTGTCCCTAATTGAACTTAAGACTTGAAATCATAGCAAGCTATAAGTTAAGGCTTCATTATTAGTGATCAAAGATGTGGGCTCAAGTTCCATTCCCTTTGATATTTTCAACGCCAAGTCTCTTGCTAAGCCTTTTGTTAAAGGATCTGTAAGATTCTCACTTGTTTGCTCATAATCAACAGTGATCACTCCATCCTTTATGAATTGGTGAACATATGCATGTCTAAGTCTAATGTGCCTTGATTTTCCATTGTACACATGACTGTGTACCTTAGATAGGGTTGATTTGCTCTCACAATGGATAGAGAGCAGAGACATTGGCTTTGAGCACAAAGGCATGTCATATAATAAATTTTGTAGCCATTCTACCTCCTTAACTAAGCCTACAAACTCAATAGCCATGGTGGAATTTGCAATGCATACTTGCCTTTTAGAAGCCTAAGATATTGCTCTACCATCAAGCAAGTAAACCCAACCTGATGTCGAATCATAATACTCTCTTTTATTTATCTAACTTGCATCTGAATATCCTTCTAAGACCAAATGATAGCATGAATAAAATGAACCATAGTCTTGAGTTTTCTTTAGGTGTTTTAAAACTCGACATATTGTATGCCAACGAAACTTAGTAGGATTACTAGTATATCGACTTAGTTTTCTAATGGAAAATGCAATATCCGGCCTTATGCTTGTCATGGCATACAAAAAGCACCCTAAAACCTTTGTATATTCAAATTGTGCAGTAGGTCTTCCACTATTTCGAGTCAACTTGCAAGTTGGATCAAAAGGAGTGGCTACTAGGGAGCAATCTTGATATTTGAACCTGCTAAGTACTTTCTCAATATAATAAGATTGATTTAAGAAAATGCCATCATTATTTCTAATGATCTTAATGTTGAGTATGACATCGGCCTCCCCTATGTCTTTCATGGAGAACTTAGAAGAAAGAAATCATTTGGTTTTCTCCACTTCCTCTGAATCAGTTCTAAAAATCAGCATGTCATTAACATCATCATTAACATATAGACATATAATCACACCTTTTTCATACTCAAACTTAGAATAAATACATTTATTAGATTCATTGATAATAAAGCCAAATGGGAGCACTACTTCATCAAATTTTTGATGCCATTACTTAGGATCTTGCTTTAAGCCATACAGGGATCATATGAGTTTTCACACTTTCTTTTCTTAGCCTAGAATCAGAAAACCTTTTGATTGCTTCATGTAGACCTCTTCTTCCTAACTCACCATTTAAGAATACAGTTTTTACATCCATTTGGTCAATCACTAGCTTTGGAATCGCAGCAATAGCAATGAGCACTCTAGTGGTTACAATCCTAGCTATTGGTGCATAGGTGTCAAAGTAGTCAATACCATGTTTTAGTTAAAGCCCCTTATCACTAATCAAGCTTGGAACCTTTCTAGGGTGCCATCTACTCTCATTTTCCTTTTAAAGATCCACTTTGATGTAATAGGTTTACATCCAAGGGGTAAATCAACTAGGACCCAAGTATTATTTTCCACCACTGAGCCCATTTCATCTTGGATTGCTTCTTTCTAGAAAGGAGCATCTTGAGATTCCATAGCCTCTTTAAAAGATCTAGGATCAGAGTCAATGCTATAAACATAGAGAATTTTATTTTCAATGGAATCCCTAGTCACTTCTACTAAGTAGACAAAGAAATCTTCTCCAAAGGATTTCTCCTTTCTAATTCGCTTACTCCTTCCTATGTCAACTATGTCTCCTTGTTCTTGTCCATTACTTGAAGACATAGTACATGGAGTGAGTTCATTGGGTTTAGGAATGAAGAAAATCTATTTTCATCAAAAATTACATCTATTGACTTTATTAAGGTTTTCACCGTAATAGAAGTATTTGGTTCAATGACCATAAACCTATAGGTTTTTCTATGTTCAGCATAGCCTATAAAGATGCACTTAATTCTCTTTTCTTCTAATTTTCTTTTCTTGGGTTCTAGGACTCTTACAATAGCCCTACAAGCCCAAACTCTGAAATAATTTAGGCTTGGTTTTCTCTCATTCCATAAATCATAAGGGGTGATAGAGTTCCTCTAATTAAGAATTCTATTTAGAATACAGCATGTTGCAAGCGTTGCTTCTCCCCAAAAACCTTTGCTGAAATCGGAGTTAGAAAGCATAGCATTGATCATTTCAATTAAAGTTCAGTTTTTCCTTTCCGCCACACCATTTTGTTGTATTGTGTATGGTATTGTGACCTCATGAACTATACCTATAGATTGGAAAAAATTTGGATCATAACACTCACCACCCCCATCCAATCTTAGTCTTTTAATGAAGGTTACACTATGTAATTCAATCTCATTCATAAAGATCCTAAACTTGTTCGGTGCTTCATTTTTAGCATGTAATAAATGCATTTGGCAATCCTTTGAATAATCATCAATGAAAGTGACATAGTATTTCTTTCCTCCAAAAGAAGGAGTGCTATGAAAGTCATCTAAATCACTATAAATAAATTCAAGTAATTTGGTGATGCTTTGACATCAGGAAAAGAACTTCTGGTAATTTTAGTTAACATGCAAGTCTTGTGTTTCTCTATGTTTCCATCAAAGTTTGGAATTAACTAGAGTGTATACATTTCTTTTAATCTTTTGTAATTCACATGTTCAAGATGATTGTGCCATAGAGAAGAAGCAGAGTGAACAATCTTGTAAGTAGAATAATTCATTTTATTAGCATTAGAAGTAGGGATTAGATTTAGTTTAAACAAATCATCACATGCATAGCTCTTCCCTGCAAAGACCCTAACTTTGGACATAATAAATTTATCGGCTTCATACACTTATTTGAAGCCAAACCTATTCAAAATAAAACTAAAAACAAGATTCTTCCCAACTTCTGGTGCCGGATATACATAATTTAATGTAAGAGTTTTATAAGAAGTGAAGACTAGTTCTAATTAGCCTATCCCTTTGACATTAATAGTATATGTATTGCCCATATAAAGCATTTTTCCTGCTTCAACTAGATCAAGGGTCTTGCAGAAAGAGCGGTCTTTGCACACATGATTGTAAGCACGGGAATCAACCCACCAATCATTGTCACTTTCGAAAACATTGATTTGATCAAAGAACATGGCTACAAAGTTGTCTTTTGTCTTAGCCCTTTGGTTGTTCAATCCATGCTTGCCCTTCTAAATGGTGCAATCTACCTTCTTGTGGCCTGGTTTGTTGCATTCCTAACAAACCACCTTTGACTTCTTATTACCCACGTTGTTGTTGTCCTTATTAGGCCTCTTTATGTTTCCTTTCTATCCATGACTCTACTCTCCATCTTCAACCACATGAATCTTGAAGACATGCTCCTTTGGTATATCATGCACATGCAATTCTTCTTCTATATAAAGATAGTTAGCTAAATCCTCAAGAGACCTACCTTCTTTCTTATGCTTTGGGGTTCTTGTAGTGTCTTTCCTAGAGGGGAGAAGTTTGTCGACTATAGAAGGCACTATAATAGACTCATCCATATGCATCTTATGTTGTTTAAAGTAACTTAAAATATGCTGAATGTCATACAATTGGTCTAGAACAGAACGTTCTTCGACCATCTTATAATTACTAAACTGACTTACGATGAAATTCTTACTGGAGGCATTCTCCATCATGTACTTTTTCTCTAACGTCTCCGAAAGAGCCTTTGTGGATTACACACCATGATACACATAAAACAAGGCATTCGATGTGTTGTTCAATATGTGTGCGCGACAAATGTAGTCATCATTCTCAAACTTAGACCTCCGGTGGGCTTGCTCGAGAGTTTTATTGTCATTCTCGATGGGGTAAGGAATGTTTAGAACATACACAACCTTCAAAGTGGTAAGAACGAAGTGCATCTTCTTTTGCAACCGATAGAACCTGGCAACCTCAAATTTATCTAATTTCTGGAAGTTTGAGGTCATCTCATGAAGTGTTTCCATTATGAAGATAAGTCCTAAGATTGTTAGAGACTAAGGGTTGAATGTGGTATTAGATAATTCTATAAATCGTGATAGAATAATTTTTCTTAAGGCTTATTTGTTGGACCACAAATAATCTTAGGGATTAGATGCTGAAGAACAAGTGTAATGTTTAAGGTTTTCTAAAAATTCACTCAATGGGAGTGCTGCAGTCACTCATATGGATTATATATATTACCTATGCACACACTTTGTTCATATATACATGTCTCTTTATTTTAAAGAGACATTAGTTAGGACGGGTGTTTTCCAAAAGGCACGTCCTTTAGTGAAAGAGGCATCAATCTGGATAAGAAATACCGGAATAACTAATCACCACGGACCGTAGAGGAGACCATGGATAGACTACGGTCCCACTGCCCCACTTCAAGCCAAAGCAAGGAAAGGTAGCGAGCCATAGGCATCCCGTGGTGGCTACCACGGACTGTAGGGTCACCCACGGTCAGCCCGTGGTGGCGGTTGTTTTCGCTCATTCCTTCATTATTTTTTTTTCGTTGTCTTGAAAATATTACATCAACAATCCTCAAACCAAGCCACCAACAGATCTTAATACCCATATACCAACTCCCAACCAAGAAATCAAAGCTTGGTCGAAGATTAAAAAGCATATGAGATAAGAGATTCCTACCCCCTTCTCCCAAACAAGAACTCTACCTCAAGATCACCTCTTTTAACTAAGAGAATGTAAAGGTAGAAGAGTATATTAGGGAGTTTGGATAACTCCAAATGAGGGTTGGCTTGGATGAAAAACCCAAACTCAAAATTACCATGTTCATCAAGGAGTTATCTCCTAGCATTTCTAACAAGGTAGATCTACAAAGTCACCTATCCTTTGATGATGTATGACACCTAGCTATCAAAGTTAAGAAGTAACTTAAAGGTCGAAAATCCTTTCAAACTACTTCCTCTATTTGCCCTCAAAGTACCCCCAAGGGTTACTCCTCTCATACCAAAGTTAACACTACCCACCCTTACACCAGTTAAAGCCCTTGACAAGGGTAAAGGGGTTGCTAGTGAACCCCCAAAGAGATTGGAGTGTAAAAAAGTGTTTCAAATGTCATGGTTATGGGCACTTCTAAGTGGATTGTCCCAATCGAAGAACTCTCACCGTTAGAGAAGTGGAATAAATTCAATCTATTGAGGAAGAAACTACTAAGGAGTAAGCCAAGGATGAGGACCAAACTTTGGTCACTCCAGATGTGGGTGAACTTTTGGTAATTCGAAGAGCACTCAATGCCCAAGAGGCTCTTTGTGAGCTAAGCCAAAGGCACAAATCTTTCATACCTAATATGCTATTAGAAGTAAGGTATGTGAGCTCATTATCAATGGAGGAAGTTGCTTCAATATGGCTTCCACAACACTCATTGATAAGCTTCAATTAACCACCAAGGTGCATCCCACCCCTTATTCTCTCCAGTGACTCAAGTAAGGAAGTGAGGTAACCGTTTCTAAGCAAGCTTTTTTTGTAGTTTCAGTTCGTCTATATTGTGTTGAGGTAGTATGTGATGTCCTCCTATGGATGCATGTGACTTGTTATTTGGTGGGTCTTGGTTGCCTAATAATCATATAATTCATGATGGGCATCTCAATACATGTACATCAAACACAAGGCTTGTAATCTTACTTTGACACCATTACCTCCACCTAAACCCCTCAAATTTAAACTGGGGAAGGGAAGCGAGAAAGTCTATTCATGAGTGAAACACAGGTGGAGAGAGCCGTTAGTAAGAGAAAGCCTTTATTTACCATACTTATGGTAGAACCAACCATATGTGAGGGAGTGAAAGCCATGCATCCCCAAGCTCAGTTACTCTTGAGAGAGTTTGTAGACGTATTTCCTAATGATTTACCCCCAGGCTCCTTTCATTAAGAGAAATTGAGCACTAAATTGATCTCCTATTGGGTTCTCCTTTTTCAAACAAGTTGGCCTATCAATGCAGTCCTAGTGAGGCAAAAGAACTACAAAGGTAAGTCCAAGAGGGGCTAGACCATGGATCTATTATAGAGAGCTTGAGTCCTTGCTCAGTTCCTACTCTATTAGTACCTAAGAAACATGGGACTTGGCGTATGTGTGTTGACTTTAGGGCCATTAATAACATCAACATCAAATATCGATTTCATATTCTTCGATTGGATGATATGCCTAATGAGTTACATGATTCTAAGGTCTTTTCCAAAATTGATCTTTGTAGTGGCTAGCTATCACCAAATTAGGATGAAAGAAGGAGATGAATGAAAGACCGCTTTTAAGATCAAGTATGGGTTGTATGAGTGCCTTGTGATGCCTTTTGGTCTATCTAATGCTCCTAGTACTTCCATAAGAGTCACGAATGAGGTCTTAAGGCCATTCATTGCGAAGTTTATTGTGGTGTATTTTGATGATATCTTGGTGCATAGTGGTGATGAGACATCTCATGTGGAGCACCTCTCTCAAGTGTTACAAGTGTTGAGGGAATAAAAGTTATATACCAAGCTTGAGAAGTGTGAACTATTCACTCATCAAGTTGTCTTTCTTAGCTATGTGGTGCCCGGTGAGGGAATTCAAGTTAATAAGTCTAAGGTTGAGGCTATCAAGAGTTAGCCTACTCACCCCTCTATCACAAAAGTTTGAAGCTTCCATGGGTTAGCCCCTTTCTACCGGCAGTTCCTTAAAGACTTTAGCCCCATTATGGCTTCCTCAACCAAATGCATGAAGAAGGGAGGCTTTGAATGGGCAAAGGCTACCTAAAATACCTTCAAAATAATCAAGGAAAGGCTATGTTTGGCTCCTATCTTAGCTCTTCCTAACTTTGATATCCTTTTTGAAGTTTAATGTGATGCTAGCGGCATTGACATTGAGACGGTCCTCACCCAAGCCAAACAACCTTTTGCTTACTTTAGTGAGAAGTTGAGTGGCCCTAAACTCAACTACTCCACTTATGGTAAAAATTTTTATGCCATCATTTGGGCTCTTACTCATTGGAGTCACTATCTCAAGCCAAAGCCCTTTGTGATACATTCGGATCACAAGGCCTTATCTTTCATCAATGGGTAAGCAAAGCTCAATTCAAGGCATGCCAAGTGGGTGGAATTTCTCCAATCATTTTCTTTCACTTGTAAGCACAAAGATGGCAAAGAAATGCGGTGGCTGATGCACTTTTAAAAAGATACACTCTCCTCTCTACTCTAGAGGCTAAAATTTTAGGATTTTACACCATCCAAGAGCTTTATAAGGAAGACGAAGATTTTTAAGGAATTGTTGCAAAGCCTAAGGATCATGACTCCTATACCTTACAAGATGGGTTACTCTCCAAGCACAACAAGTTATACATTCCTACGAGCTCTCTAAGAGAGTTACTTGTGAGAGAAGCCCATGGTGGTGCATTAGGAGGTCATTTTAGCATCAACAAAACAATTGAGATCTTAAAGGAGCACTTTTATTGGCCTCTGATGGCAAGTGATATCCATAAAGTTGTTCCAAGTGTACCATATGTCATATGGCTAAGAGCACCTTCCATCAAGGGTTGATATAGCCCTTTTCTTAGACCAAATAGCCCTTGGGAAGACTTTACTATAAATTTCATTTTAGATTTACCAAGAACCCAAATGGCGCATGACTCAATCATGGTTGTGGTTTTCTGATTCTCCAAGATGGCCCATTTCATTCCATTTCACAAGATTGACAATGCTTCTCACATTGCTCATCTATATTTCAAGGAGGCCATCAAGCTGCATGGTGTGCTAAAGAGTATTGCCTCTAATAGAGGCACCAAATTCCTTTCCCATTTTTAGATGTGGTTATGGAGATTATTGGGAACTAAGCTTTTATTTAGCACTAATTGTCACCCCTAAATCGATGGGCAAACAAAGGTTACCAAATGTACTCTATCTACCCTCCTTAGGGGATTGCTGAGTAAGAACCTCAAAGAATGGGATCTAAAGCTTCGTCATGCTGGTTTTGCTTATAACCAGGCTCCTAGTTATGCCATATGCCACTCTCACTTTGAAGCTTGTTATGGAGTTAATCATCTTACTCCAATAGACCTTCTTCTTCGCCCCATTAAGGATAAGGTCAACTTTGAGGCTGTAGAGAGAGCTAAGGAAATGAAGAAACTCCATAAGCAAATTCATGCTCAAATAGAGAATGTCAACTCCTCTTACAAGGCTAGAGCAGACAAGCATCGAAAGCCCATGGTTTTCAACCCAGAAGATTTGGTTTGGTTGCACTTAAGGAAGGAGAGATTCCCTTCTAAGAGGCAAAACAAACTGATGGCTTGAGGACAAGGCCTTTTCAAGGTGATTGAAAGGATTGGAGATAATGCCTACGAGTTGGACTTACCGGGAGACATGTATGTGAGCACCACTTTCAATGTGGGTGACTTAGCTCCGTATGTAGAGGATAACTTTGAAGATTTAAGGGAAAATCCTTCCCAAGAGGCGAAGGTTAATGTATACCAAGACCCAAGCCAACTCTTGGCAACACCCTCATCTTCACCAAAGTCCATGCCAACTTTCCCCTATCAAGATGGTCAGTGCTCTAGCATTTCATTCAGTTTTGGCTTAGCTTCTCGCCATCCAAATGAAGTCCGATTGGGGCTCTATGCTTCATTAGGAAGCTTCTAGAGTCTACTTTAGGATGATGTAATAACATTATGAGTTAGGATGCATTTTCATTTCCCAAAGTGATAAAAACCCCAACTCATAGCCGGGAAATTTGCTGAATTTGGGTCAAGTTAAAATCCTACCTAATGGAGCATAAATGAAGCAAACCAAGTTCTTATGATTCCCTAAGGCATTTTAGCCTCATGAGCTAAAATTGGGCATTTGATTCAAATATTGGAAGAAATAACCCAAATATATGTGGTGTGCACAAAATTTCAATTTTGGCACAATATGGAATTTAGCCTTAATTGAGGATGGAACAACTGTTATCTTTGAGATTAATTTGTATGGAGTGATTTTACACATGTTAAAGAAGATTTTCTAGGTAGCGGGGCCTTCATTGTTGGAGTAAGGCCTTCTAAAAGCTCCCTAGAAGGTAGAGGATAAATCCTAGAAAATGTAGCTCACCTTGATTGTAATTATCTTAATAATTTGATTTATTTTCGTAAGAAAATTTATAATTTCCTTATTAGTACACTTGCCCCACTATTATAATAGTTAATCCTCCCCATCTTGGATATTTATAGACTATAATACCTCCATGTAAACTCAGCTTGAGTTGAATTATGAATGGAAAGACATATGGCCATTTTCTCTCACTGAAATCTCTACATCTTATCTCTTTAATCAAGAGTGGTGAGTAGGGCTTTTCCTTTAAAGTTCTTCTTAGGTGGCTATGAGCCTTTAAGAGAGGAACTTCATGGGAAGTATTTTATCTATCCGTTGGGTCCTACCTTGGGTCAAAACTCACAATCTTATTGATTGTTTGAGATTTAATCCAAAAGAAGCATTATTTGGTGTGATTAATTTCCTTGTTGTCTATGATCTTAGGAGATTTAGGATTCCACACCTCATTAATGTGGCTTAATCAAAACACAAAATGCCTCAATCATTTTACCTAAATGCATATACTGAGCTTGAATGAGAGTCAAAGGAAGTTTTAGAGAAATGATGTCTAGGAAGACTCACTCAAGAAAAGGCAAAGAGACTAAAATTGATAAATTAGTGTTTGAAAGCTCAAACCCTCCTAAGATATCTGACAAGGTTAAAACTAGCTCAGTAGGACTCACATGCCAACATTCATGCAAAGATTCATTAGGCAATCAACTCGCATTCACCACATGGCCAAAACATGAATCACATTTACAAAAACACATTTCCAAATACTTTTATTCACAACTGGTCACAACAAAGGGTCAAGTCAAACTACAAAAGACTACTTAGTCTACAACTTTCATCATTGGAGGTTTTTTTTTTTTAGAAGTTTTTTCATTTTTTTCTTTCAATGTAAACCTCCATGGAGTTAATACTAAAATACAAGTCTAACCTAAAATGCTTCTAATAACCTGAATGCTTAGGAAATGTAAAATTATGAGAATAAAACAAAATAAACTAATGACATACTCTATCTATAAATTAATCCTAAATGTAACTCTAAATGCAATTATGTATAATATGTATACATCCATGTACTTAAGAAATTATTAGACATCATTAATCTTAATCAATGTAATTCCCCCCTCCCGCCATGCTTGTACAAAGCATTCCCCTAAATGCAAACATACATAGTCTAATATAGGAAGATGCAAGGAGGATTAGAAAGGTGGGGGAGAAGGAGGGTGAGAAGGTTGGTCCTGTGAGATATGTCAATCTAATCAAGTCTCTAAACATGTCCTAAATTCTTAGAAGTATTGGTTCTAGGTGGCAATTATCCCATGGAGCTCATCATGCCAGTTCTAAACAAAGTTATGAAGAGTAGCATTTCCAAGTTAAACACAAGCTCTTAGGGAGTCTTGCTCCTCCTAAATGGACCTAAGGAAAGCTGTACTTCATCACAATCATAGGAAGATGTTGGATGGGATGAACTCAACGTTCATGGGTGAATAGGTGGAGAAGGTGGTGACACCAGATGGACTACCTCGCCATCATCGGGTAAAGACTAAATATTAGCCATGTTTTAAAGAGTGGCACACTTAACATTGAAAAGAAGTATAAGCTGATTCCTAAGGTATATCCAACACACTTGACTAGCCTCCACCTTACAAAATGTCGCCAGCTCAAAAACAACCATTTTCAGCTACTCAGACCCTAGAACTCTATCGTTAGGGTCTCATTCAACACCAATTAACCTAGCAATGGGGTTGTGATGCCCTCAGTCATAATCCTCTTAGCAGTACTAGTAGTTGTACTATATAACTGGGTAGCCAAGAAAGTCCCTGGGTCAATATGGTCATCGTTTATCATACTTGACAAGAAGTGCTACTCAAACAGGCGAGGGACATTTAAAGTATCCTTCATAGCAATGATACCACATGCTAACAACCTATGGGCCACACGAATGTAGGGGTTCCTAATGACAATGCCTTTACAAGTGCTAGCATTATAATGATAACCCTCTAAAATTTCATTCCAAAACACATTTGGGTTAAATGCATAAGGGACACGATGATAACGTAAGTCCATGCTAGGTGGAGAACTGAATATGTCATTAAAGGCACTTAAGTTCAATTAATAACATTCTCTATTCAAGTTAATGGAAATATATCCTTCTGGGAAACGCGGACTACTAAAGACCTCTACATGAAACGTACTCAAAAATTCAAGAGTGAGGTCTCTATAGGTATGGTCTCGAGTCTCAAGAAAGTGACCTATACCATCCCGAGCAAACAACTAGCGTATATCATCCATCAAACCCAAACTAGTTGCTAAATCCTCATAAAAATAACAAGTAGCTACAACAACTTTACTAATCAAAGCATTGTGTCTAGTGGTATAGTATAGATTAGTTAAATCGATAAGGTAAGGAGCATTACCTCAATTCCTAGCGTTATTGGATGTTCGGGATGTCCGCGATGCTTCCTTGAAGTTCCCCTCTCTAGGTGGTCCTTTACTTCTTTTGTGGTGCCATTAGAACAAGTTTTTAGAATCATGTAGAAGGTTTTCAAGAATCCTCAGCATTTGAGGATATGGCGGTATGAGAGGAAATAGAAAATGGAGAAATTAGAAGAATTGGAGCTGATGGAGGTTGAAGGAAGGAACATTAAAGGATGAAATGAAAAAATTGGGAGGTAGAGGGGTCAAGGTTTAATGGAAGATGATTTTTGGAAGATGGGTGGAAAATGGTGGAATTTATGAGGGAATGTGAGGAAATTGGAATAATTAAGATGAGCTTAGGAAAGGAGGAAGAATTTGAAGGAATTTTGAGTAAAAATGGAGGAAGAATAGAGGGATTTGAAGTTGTGGTTATGGAGTTTTTAGAAAGAGAATGAGAGGTTTAATCTTCCTTTTTTTTTTTCTGGGCCGGAGTTAGCTATGGGCCGTATGTGGTCAACTTTGAATCTTAACTTGTTGACCTTTTTTGTCTGTGAATCATGGTTTTAACCACTAATGGTCAGTGGCAGACTCTGTGTGAACCCCTTTTTTTGTTTTTTTTTTCTAATTTTCTTTGTTTGCTTTTTTTAGATATCCTAAGAGCTATATACATCAAAGTTAAAAGGAAAAAAAGGGCATAAAATGACTTGGGCTGCTCCCAAAAAGCACTCTTTTAGGATCGAGGGCTCGATCTTTCTTGTCTATTCTTGGCGGTGTCATTGAGAGTATGGATTATAGCCTTATCAATGGGTTCCCCTACATAGTAAGGCTTAAGTTGCTGTCCATTGACTTTGAACGAACCGGTTATAACTCACTTCATACCTCCATCGCACCATAAGGAAAGACCGTGGTGATTTGAAATGGTACTGATCACCGAGATCTCTGCTTACGGAAAATAACCTCAACTTTTAATTAAACAATAAGACCATGTCACCTTCCTCAAAATAATTCTTCATAATGGGCTTGTCATGCCAATGCTTAGTTCTCTTCTTGTAGATCCTAGAACTCTTATAAGCCTCCAACCTCAACTCATTAAGCTTATTTGGTTACAACATTCTCTTATTTTTAGCCACCTTAAGATCAAAATTGATCATTCGATTAACCCAATATGCTTTGTGTTCCAACTCAAATGGAAAAATGACAAGACTTCCCAAACACTGACCGATATGAATAGTGCCTAGGGGAGTCTTACAAGTGGTCTGGTATGCCCACAAAGCATCATTAAGCTTCAGGGACCTGTCTTTTTGGGACTAATCGACCGTTTTGTCAAAAATACTCTTCAACTCTTGGTTGGATAACTCAACTTGGCAACCTATTTGGGAGTGGTAAGATGTACCAACCTTGTGAAAAACTCCATACTTCTTCAAGGGAGGGTCGAGTGCCTTGTTGCAAAAATGAGTTTCATTGTCACTCAAAAGGGCCCTTTGTGTGCCAAATCATGTGAAAATATTCTTCTTTAGGAACTGAAGTGTAATAGCTCAACCCTAAATTATGTTTATTTATTTAATTACCTCATGTTAATGATTTTCTCAAATTTATTTATCGCATTTAATAATCCCGATGGAAAAAATTTTATTTGGGCCCTCACTTGACAATTTGGGTTTTATTTATTTATTTAATTATTGATGAAAACTTTGGAAGAATTAATAGGAGGCCCTAACAAGTTTAATCTAAGTAATTATTTTGTTTTCGGTAACATTATAAAACTTTAATTTTGAGTTACGTAAAAACGTTATCGTTACGAAGTGTTTTATTCTCAAACTCAACTTATTTCGGCCAATTAGAAGGCCAACAAGTTTGCATATTAACCTAGCTCATTACCATGAGTTAAGCTTAACCATGGTTAGTAAAAAGTCACCTTTGTAGTTAAAAACTCAGCCAAGTGGTTAGATTAGTCAAAAAAACACAACTAAAACTCAACGGATCTCTCTCTCTTCTCTCTCTCTCTCTCTACACGCCAGCTGCTACCATTGCTATTTTGGGTGTTTTTCGGCTAGTTTCCGCCCATCCCCGGTTGCCTCTGACCCCCCACCTGACATCCTAGTACCACTAGCCATCATCCTCCATCATCAAAACCACTAAACATCACCTTCATCTCTACTTTTATCAAGCTTAAAGTGAGTAACCTTAATCTTAATCTTGTTGGTTTTTGAATTTTATCTTAGTTTTGATTCTTCTTTTGATGTTTTGATTGTTGATCATGATGCTTTG
Source organism: Carnegiea gigantea (assembly GCA_029747015.1). NCBI lineage: Eukaryota > Viridiplantae > Streptophyta > Magnoliopsida > Caryophyllales > Cactaceae > Carnegiea > Carnegiea gigantea. The sequence continues at coordinate 164,764 of JAKOGI010000647.1, read as the reverse complement.
ATAAGAATAAGAGTTACTTTGATATTGATCATGGTGGAGTTGAGTTGGGAGCATATTAGGGTTAGGGTTATTCATAATCATGCAAGCTTTAAGTGGGAAGTTTGTTTTTATTTGGATTCTTGTATTTGATTTAGTGGTTTTAATCTCTAATAATGTTTTAAGGATGTTCTTGGTGATCTTAGATGAAGTGGAAGTTGGCCAAAAGTTAGGGTCTTATTGATTATGCAAAGGTTAACCTTCAACTGATAGCAAGCATGTTATTAGTGTTTATTTGATTGAAAAATGATCTTTGATGTACATGATTTTGAAGTGAAATTGAGTGTGATGGTTTTGTTTGGTGAAGGGAAGGACCAAAGCCTTGATATGTGACTTTAAGTTGTGATTTTGGGATGGGGAATTGGGTGAAAAGAAAGGAGAAATGCTTGACTGTAAAGGCTAGAAAATTTCAAAAAATGGGGCAATCTTTGTGATTAAACTGGCAATTATCAGCCCATTGAAAAATATCATTATTTGTGAGAAGATAGTTCAGTGTGTTAGCTTTCAAATGCCTTTTGAATCACCTTAATTCGAAGTCTGTGGCAAAAGCTATGGCCATTTTACCAGAACTGCGCAGGTTAGACCAAAACTGACTGTAAGAGGCAAAAATTATGCGTCCAATCAAGACCCGCCACGTGGAAGCTCCAATATTTTTTATTTCGTCCAATTACAAGTTGCCATGTGTCAAATTAAATACTTTGTGAGTAATTATGGCGGCCAATTAAAAAGCGCCACGTGTCACAAATGATATAGAAAATAAATTATTATTCCTTTTCTTTTAAGGGATAATTAATATGAAATCTTCATTCCATTCCTCTATAAAAAGGGAGCCACCCTTCCCATTTTAGAGGTGGAAATTTTCATAAGAACTCACAAGAGCTCAGAAACTCTCTCTCTCTGTAAAAAGACAACAAGCACTCCAAATACGTGCCGTCCACTTTCAGAGATCAAATCCTCAAAAGAGATTAAGCCTTTTAGGCCCTCTCTCGAGACAAATTATTCAAGATCATTCAAGGAGATCGAATCAGAAGATTTATTATACTTTTTCTTGTAACAATTATACAGAGATTGTACCCACATACAATATCAATACAGAAATTCAATTTGTTCATCAATTTCTTGTCTAATTTATTTTAGGCTCGAAATTTGTGTTTACAAATTTTTGGCACGCTGGACCTTCTCTGCCTCTCATCTCTTTCTTCAAATCACGAACTCTACACTTTCTTGAAGATGATATGGCCCCTAAGAACGCCATGCCTCAACTTTTAAGGAGAGCTGTTCGATCCACATCTCAAGGATCAATAACCGCTAGCATTACATCTGGCGGAGTCATGACCCGAAGCATGGCAAAAGCTGCTGCTGTGATTGCCATGAAACAATCAGTTGAGACTGTTCCTTCGCAGTCTCGCAAAATCCCAAGTCTCTACTCCAACCTACTTGAAGGAGTCAACAAAGTCACTTCGCATCCTCTGAAGCAGAAATCTGTTGCAGGCTTCAAGATGCACCCAACAATATGTCAAGAGATGGACGAGCTCCGAACTCAAGCAAACCCCATCTTCGAACCTTTCGGAAAAGAAGATCATGGCTATGCTAGCAGTGACTCCTCACCGGTATCGCCAAGAGAGTTGGTCGCTGAATCAGAGAATGAGTCCTCCAATTCTGTCATTATACCGGCCATGGTGACAGAAGCGACCAACGTAGAGGAACAACTTGCAAGTATGAAAGCAACATTGGAGAAGCTCGCTAAGGAAAACCTAGAGAAAGACACTCAAATCAAGCGCTAAAGTGAGCAGATTGCTACGCTGATGAAGAAGCTGGAGAAGCGGCTATTCGAGTCTTCTAGCAAAGGCTCGGATGGCGAAGAGCTTGACAAGGAGTCTAACCGCAGCGAAGACTCTGATGACGAGCGCATGAAGAAGAAGGAACCCTCATTAGCGTCGATGTCTGTCGAACAGATTCAAAGCCTAATCGCAAATGCTGTCAAAACCCAATTAGGGGGAGGATCCTGCAAGACGCATCTATACACGAAACCTTACACAAAAAGGATCGATGCTCTCTGCATGCCTCATGGATACCAGGCCCCTAAGTTCAACCAATTTGACGGTAAGCGCAATCCCAAACAACACGTCGCCTACTTTATTGAGACATGCAGCAATGCTGGTACTGAGGGAGATAGATTGATGAAACAGTTTGTTTGTTCTCTCAAAGGAATTGCCTTCGACTAGTATACGGACCTGGAGCCTGAGTCTATTAACAGTTGGGAACAAATGGAACATGAATTCCTCAACAGGTTCTATAGCACCCAATGCACTGTTAGTATGACGGAGCTAACAAATACTAGGCAATGGAAGGATGAACCGGTCCTTGATTACATCAACTGCTGGAGATCTCTCAGCCTTGAATGCAAGGATCGTCTGTCCGAGGCCTCCGCTGTAGAGATGTGCGCCCAGGGCATGTAGTGGGACTTGCTTTACGTATTACAGATGAGCAAGCCTAGAACCTTTTAAGAGCTAGCTACGAAGGCACATGACATGGAGATGATGATAGCAAATCGCCGCAGCAAGTCGTCCTCCTCATCTGAGTTCAAGAAAGACAAAGGTGAGATTAAGAAGAGCTCAAAGCCTTCCAAGGCACCCGCAAAGGAATCCATGGCCACTTCTGTTGAGGAACCTGTACGAATTTCAGGCAAATCTAGGCCAGAAGGAAAGAAAGGAGCACCCATGAGGGACGTTGGACGGAAGCGACCAACGTTAAAGGAGCTCCAAGAAAAGAAGTACCCGTTTCCTGATTCAGACTTGTCAGGAATGCTGGATGATCTACTTGAAAATAGGATCATCGAACTCCCTGAACCTAAGCGACCAGAAGAAGCTGGAAGGACAAGTGACGTAAAGTACTGTCGCTATCACAGGGTTGTTAGCCATCCTCTAGAGAAGTGTGTCACTCTCAAAGAACGTATCATGTAGCTGGCCAAGGATGGCAAGATTATATTGGACCTGGATGACTCTGCCGAGGCCAATCATATCTCCGCCGAGATGGAGTGTCTTCCACTATCACGGCAGCCAAGGTCTACTCGAACCCATGAACCAAGGGAGAGCAGCATTATTGCTTCTCAAGGGGAAAGACTATTCACCATTCAGTTCAGAAGCTTGGAACCCGTCATCGTCCCCTTGACAATTAGGAGACCAATGATGAAAACAAATTCCAATCCGATCAAAGATGAAGAAGGGTGGACGGTTGTCACCCGAAGGAGGCCAAGGAATCTAAAACAAGTTCAGCCACTGCCCCTTTGCCAAAGAAAGAAACAAGGCAGGAGGAAGACTCCTCGATCTGCGAAGAGCAAGGAAAAGTCAAAGGCTAGCAAGAGACAGGAAGTCCAACGTATCGACCTACTCAAGCAAAAGCCACTCGTTCCTATCACACTTGAGGAATTCTTCCCAGTGAAATTTTTCGAGAAGGTCACTGCTAACATGACTTCTTGTTATGAGCCAGAGAATGACGAAGACGAGGAGGAAGCAAAGTTGGAGAAACCTCCCAAAAATGATGGTGAGGCTCTAGCTAGTTTAGAGGCTTTACAGACCTATGATGATTGGAGTCAAATCTTCAGCTTGCCGAAAGAAATGCGTCAACAGATCGCTGCTGCCTTGCAGCACCCAAAGCTTTATGTTAACAAGATGAAAGGAACGGGTCAACCAATGAAAGATGTTACTCATTATGCTGCTTGCAACACCGCCATCACGTTCACTGATGATGACCTGCTATTGGGCTCCAAGCCTCACAACCGGCCCCTATTTGTCACCGATTACATCAGGGAGCAAAAAGTCAGACGGATCCTTGTAGATGGAGGGTCGGCTGTTAACATCATGCCTAAGTCTACGATGAACAACTTGGGGATCACAATGGAAGAACTTTTGAAGAGCCGAATGGTGATCCAGGGCTTTAGCCTAGAGAGTCAACGCGCAATTGGTATGATGTGCCTGGAACTGATAATGGGAGACCCATCGCCGTCTTCGATCTTCCATATAATTGACTCTAAGACTTCCTACAAGTTGTTGCTCAGACGCCCATGGCTTCATGAGCATGGAATAGTAGCTTCAACTCTCCATCAATGTCTCAAGTAATACCGTGGAGGAGAAAGAAAGATTGATGGGGATACTAGGCCATTCACTAAGGCAGAGTCACATTTCGCTGATGCTAAATTCTTTGATGAAGCTGCGGCACCTAGAGAGATGATGATATCGACAATTGCCTCCACAGGTGACTCAAAAGTTACCAAGAATGCACAGGCGACCACAGAGCACGATGGTGCAAGACAGCAACAACAGGACAAAGAAGACGATAAAGAAGTTAGCAAAATGGAACCCGCTAAACAGGTCGCAGGACAGGCTACTGCTTTAACAAACGCCATGATATCGATTTTGAGGTATGTCCCGAAATCCCGTCGTAGGGAAGGGGAATCACCCTTCAGTGGCATTGTACATGGAGATGCGGAAGGTAAGATCGTCAGAAAGGCTGACGAGGCAAACATGGATACCCTTAAAGGGAGTGCCACGTTACCTACACAGAAGGCGTACCAGCCAAAGGTGAGCAGACACCCCCTCTCTGGGTTTGTTTCCTCTTCCAATGCTTTGTTGAAAGAAGAAGAGGTGCTACCATGTACTTGTACCAAGGACGGATTCGATCCAAATGCATACAAGCTTATGGAAAGAGCCGATCATAACTTCTAGAACCCCGCTACCTTAGGAAAGATGATTGAAGTCCAGCCTCACGGCCTCAATGAAACTCAAAAAATGATCCAAGAGCAAGGAGGTTCAGTGGGTATCTCTAAAGTTGGACTTGGTTACACACCGATGCAGCTAGTCAAAATCTCGGGGCGATGAAAGAACAAGCAGTCAGTCGTTCAATACATCTCCGCTGAGGATATAGATGAGAGCGAAAAGGAGGATGATCCACCTAGCAAGAGGACTTCTATATTTGATAGATTACAATCGTCGAGTTCAATAAAACGACGATCTACCCTCACCAGAATTGGAGCACAACCAAAGCCTTCAGTATTCAATAGGATCAAGAAGGGGATAGAACCCTCGAAGACATCTTCCCAAAAGTTCAAAAGTTCCGTATTTAACCGTCTAGGTGATATAAATGAAGTACGAAGTTCTATTCCTTCACAGATGAAATGACTTTCAACCTTGGACGTTAAGACGGAAGGTTCATTGCGAGTGAAAAGGCGCACTGTCATCCTCACTGGTCAACAAAGTAGCCCTGACTCGAACAAGGAGGGAGAGCAAGGTGAGATGGCTTCCTCTCACCATATCAGAAGTCGAGAATGCGAGGATTCAGACTCAGAGACGGAGCTTGCAGAGACTCCTAAAACCCTTGAGGACGGGGGGCAAGCTACGATCGATGATCTGAAAGAACTGAATCTTGGTACCACAGACGAACCTCGCCCCATTTATATAAGTTCGTTGCTGACGCCCGAGGAAGAAAGTCAGTACTTTAATCTCCTCTCGGAATATAAGGACGTGTTTGCATGGAGCTATAAAGAAATGCCAGGGCTTAATCCCAAAGTTGCTATCCATCGCCTGTCCATCAAAAGGGGAGTGTCCCCAAAAAGCAGCCCCAGCGACGTTTCCGTCCAGAGTTGGTACCTGAAATTGAAAAAGAAGTCAATAAACTCATTGAAGCAGGGTTCGTTCGGGAAGTAAAATATCCAACCTGGATCGCAAACATTGTCCCCGTAAGGAAGAAAAATGAACAACTTCGCATTTGCGTAGACTTTCGGGATCTCAATGACGCATGTCCAAAGGACGATTTTTCGCTCCCTGTCACCGAACTCATGGTTGATTCGACAACGGGTCATGAGGCCTTATCTTTCATGGATTGTACTGCAGGGTATAATCAAATCCAAATGACGCCAGAAGACCAGGAGGCCACAGCTTTTCGCACACCCAAAGGCATTTTTTGTTACAAGGTGATGCCTTTCGGCTTAAAGAATACGGGGGCAACATATCAAAGGGCAATGCAAAACATTTTTGATGATATGCTCCACAAGACAGTTGAGTGTTACGTCGATGACTTGGTGGTCAAATCTAAAAAGAAATACGACCATATTCCAGATCTTCGTAGCGTCTTCAAACGTCTACGGAAATGTCAGTTGAAGATGAACCCACTCAAGTGTGCATTTGGAGTCACTTCTGGAAAATTCTTGGGCTTTGTTGTCCGACATAAAGGGATCGAGATGGACCAATCCAAGATCAAAGCAATCTAAGAAATGCCTGAGCCTAAGAATCTCAAAGAGCTTCGTGGCCTTCAAGGTCGCCTGGCATATATTCGAAGGTTCATATCAAATCTAGCTGGACGTTGTCATCCTTTCACCCACCTCATGAAAAAGGGAGTGGGACGAGCCATGCCGCGAAGCCTTCGCGAAAATCAAGAAGTACTTATCGAACCCTCCGGTATTGGGAGCACCAGTCCCTGGCAAGCCTCTTATACTCTACATCACAGCTCAAGAACAACCATTAGGAGCACTGTGTGTTCAAAAGAATGAGGAAGGAAAAGAAGTAGCTTTGTACTACTTGAGCCGTACATTGGTGGGGGCTGAATTGAAGTATTCACCCATGGAAAAAAATCTGCTTGTCACTTGTATTTGCCATTCAAAAACTCAAACATTACATGCAGGCATATACAGTGCATGTAGTTTCTAAAGTCGATCCCGTCAAGTACATTCTGTCGAGGCCAGTCCTCAGTGGGCGGCTTGCTAAGTGGGCTATGATCTTGAAGCAGCATGATCTTGTCTATGTGCCATAAAAAGCGGTCAAGGGGCAAGCACTAGCAGACTTCCTACCCGATCACCCGATTCCTGATGAGTGGGAGCTAAACGATGACTTGCCAAGTGAAGATGTGCTCTTAGTCGATATCCTTCCGCCTTGGGAAATGTACTTTGACGGAGCTGCAAGAAGCAATTGAGCTGGTGCTGGTGTAGTGTTTATCTCCCCTGAGAAGCATGTCCTCACCTACTCATTCATATTAACCCAGTTGTGTTCAAATAACATGGCCGAGTATCAGGCATTAATCTTGGGCCTTCAAATGGCTATTGGAATGGGAATCAAAGATCTTGACATCTATGGTGACTCGTAATTGGTCATCAAACAACTCCTCAAAGAGTATGAAGTTAAAAAGGATGATCTCATTTCGTATTACAGGTGTGCTTCACGATTGTTAAGCAAGCTTGAAACCATCAAGTTGGAGCATGTTCCCAGGAGTGCCAATAAGGTGGCTGATGCACTTGCAAATCTTGCAGCCACTTTGGCACTGGAGGCAGAAGAAAATATGAACGTCCCCATTTGCATTGATGGGTCGTTGCACCCATTGATGAGGAGCTTGAGGAAGACGCCAATGCAGTCAGTGCTTAAGAAGTAGAGGGAGAAGATTGGCGTCAACCACTCATTGACTACTTGCATCATGGGAAACTTCCTAGTGATCCAAGGCATAAGACAGAAATCCAACGAAGAGCTCCCAACTTCCTTTACTTCAACGGGACTCTTTATCGGCGTTCCTTTCTCGGCATTTGGTTGCGATGCTTGGGTAACGAGGAGGCAAGACAAACAATGGAGGAAGCACACTCAAGAATATGCGGAGGACACCAAGCAGGGCCCAAATTGCATGATCGAATCAAGAGGATGGGTTACTACTGGCCTACCATGGTGCAAGACTGCATTGACTATGCAAAAAGGTGCAAGTCTTGCTAGTTTCATGTAAATTTTATTCATGAACCTCCGGAGCCACTCCATCCAACTGTGACATCTTGGCCATTTGAAGCGTGGGGGCTTGATGTTGTGGGCCCTATCACTCCAAAATCTTCTGCTGGCCACTCGTACATCTTGGCAGCAACTGACTACTTTTCTAAATGGGCAGAAGCAATCTCACTGAGAGAGGTCAAAAAAGAAAATGCCGTTGATTTTATTCGTACCCATATCATCTATCGATATGGCGTGCCTCGGTATATTATCACTGACAATGGCAAACTATTTGTCAACAAGTTAATGACCGCCTTCTGCGAAAAGCTTAAGTTTGCTCAGCGCAAATCTTCAATGTACAATACACGTGCAAATGGGCTGGCGGAAGCCTTCAATAAGACGCTTTGTAACTTACTAAGCAAAGTGGTGGCGAAGTCAAAGCGCGATTGGCATGAAAGGCTAGGGGAAGCTCTTTGGGCGTATAGAACCACATACAAAACGCCGACCCAGTCAACTCCTTTCGCTCTGGTGTAGGGGGTCGAAGCAGTATTGCCTTTGGAACTTCAAATCCCTTCACTCCGGATCGCCATACAGGAAGGCTTGACCGAAGATGAAAATCACAAGTTTCGCCTGGCAGAGCTCGAAGCCCTTGATGAAAAAAGACTTCTAGCGCAACAGAAGTTGGAATGCTATCAAGCTCGCTTATCACGAGCCTTCAACAAAAAGGTACGACCGCGTTCATCTCCAGTTGGAGATCAAGTGCTCGCGGCAAGGAGGCCAATCATTATCCCACACAAGATTGGAAGTAAGTTCACTTCCAAGTGGGATGGCCCTTACGTGGTTCGAGAAGTTTACACCAACGGCGCTTATAGGATTGTCGGTACCGACGGAGTACGAGTTGGGCCGATAAATGGAAAGTTCCTAAAACTTTATCATCCTTAGTATGTTAATGCATGTAGGCTCCTAAGCAAGAGCCTACTGCTCATTGTACCCATTAAAAAAAAAAAAAAACTTTGTACTACTCCTGGCCCGCAAGAGTATAAACTGTGAACGGCCAAAAAAAAAAATTCTTGGAATTTCTCATTCGTGCAAGGCAAATTGACCAAGACATTCGTGCACCAATAAGAAAAGGGAATTGGAATTTCTCATTCAAATTTTATTAGATCGACATCAAGTTCATTTCATTAACTAAAAAAAAAAAAAATACATAATGAATTCATATCAAAAAAGCTACGGTGTCCAGTGGAAGGTCTTTAAATCTTCGAAAGATTCCTTCACATAAGCTTCGGTCTTCTCCAAGCTAGCTTTGGTGGCCGGGTCTATCACCTCAATAGCATTAAGCGTGTCAATTTGACCCTTCAAGTCGATGACTGCCTGCTCAGCTTCTTGAAGGGAATCTTCACTAGCCGTCACTTGACAACAAAGGTCCTTCTTTTGATCATCTAAGGATTGTAACTCTTTCAGCAGTTCCTCACGCCTCGAATCCACTTCTCCCAGCTTAGCCTTGAGCACATTATAACGAGCAATTTCTGTGTCCAACTGATGGGAAGCCGCGTCGAGCTTACTACCGACTTCCACACGACGACTTTCTCTCACCTCGATGGTCATTCGGCCGGAGTAGCTCTCTTGCAAATCTTTAAGGTCGCATGCCTGGTGGACCAGCCTTTCAACTTTGTTCTTTAAAGGAGTAGCGTCACCTCCTCTTTCATGGATGAGGTCGTAAAGGCTGTCAAACTCGCCCTTAAGGCAGTAAAGCCTTTCAAAAGGGGTACGGAGCACTTTGTCAAGAATAACTTGACCCGTCATGTGAGCTCCACTCTTGTTCACTTCTCTTATGACGACATCGACATTAAAAACCGAAACATCTGGTGTCGCTCTTGAAAGACGCCGTGGAGGGAGCACTTGTGGAGCACCGACTTTAGGTGTAGATTCAGCTTCATCATCATCGCCAAGAAAATCTTGCCCAAGGGATGACAAGTGCTCAATTGAAGGGAAACAGTGACTTCCCGATGGTAGAGGAACATATGCCAGCTTCTCCTTAAAATTCATGTCACCGCTTTCTCCCTAAATAAAAAAAATAATAAATAATAATAAATAAAAAAAAGAAAAAGAAAAAATGTATGTATGTATTACCATGCATGCGGTGGGGCTAGGATCGCAATCCAAAATGTCCATGATATTTTCCGCGTCATTGGGAGGCGGGAAAACGGTTTTCCCATAGTCCAATTTACTTCCTCCAACATTGGGCATGCCCTGCTCATCAAGAAGACAAACGATGATAGACTTCAGCTTTTGTCTACACGCTGTAACAGGCAAAGGCTCAAGAGTAAGTCTAACCTCGTCGGAGGCCTCTGGTGCCATAGGGACACTCTGAATAGGAACTACGGAGATAGGTGCGACTGGGAGGGCAGCATCCACCCCTGGGATTTTTGTTTGAAGAGTATTGTCTTCGGTTTCAAGAGCTGGAGACCTTAAAGGCTTTTGAGAACGAATGATCTTGAACTTAGGCCTCGAGCTAGAAGGAGCCTCATTTCTCTGAATATTTTGATCAGATGAACTGACTCTCTTCCTCTTTGAGCTCCCTCCAGAATGAGAATCTGGTGAAGTGAGGAATATTTTGGACCATCACTCTTGGAAGCAACGAGTGAATTTCCTCTCCAGAGAAGGGCATTGACTAGGAAAAAACACGTGAGAATTGGTCCCATAGCGTATACAAGTTTGATGGAGTCGAAGCATAATCTTTAAACTCGGTAGGATGGAGAAATCTATATCCGCAGGAATGTCCTGATGAAAGTAAAATTGTCTGCTGAACCTATGGGGGCAATAGTGCTCCATAACAAAACTATCCTCACAACGGCAACAGATATAACTCGAACAGATGCTGGCAAAATAAGCAAAGTCAGCCCGCAACAATTGGCCGTTATCGACGAAAGTCGCTTTGAGCCGATGCCTTATAGCAGAATTCCAGCAAAAACCCCTCCCAGAACTGATGAGCTCACGTGCTTCATCAAGGTCAAATGTTTTAGCCCGACCAAAGCCACTAAATTTCGGCATCCTGAGGTTAGTGGAGACGCTATCATCAAAGTCATATGTTCGAAAATATTTAGCCACCCAAGCGTAAAGAAAATGCCAGGGGATATGACCTCCTTTTCTGCCCGGATAAGCGGAGCGACAGATTTCACCAAGACCTCTGTAAATGCTCGCAAGGATGGCCGAAGGAAGACAATATGCTTAACCATCTTCCATGCTTGACGCCACTGAGAAGGTCCCAGGACGAATGCAACCAGCGTCTCTAATTAGAAGTGCAAACAAGCATAACCAACATGAAAGAAAGGCTGCAAGGAATGTCTCCGTACGCTCGCCTTTGGGCACGCCTAGCTCGTCAAAGACAACATGAGATTTGTTCCACCCGCGAACTTCAGTAGCGGAAGATATAATGTTCGGGAGAGGAACTCCGCTTCGACGGTCTGATTTCGTGGGAGCATAATATTTGACTGGTCCATGGAACCAGAATGCGATCCATTCCTCTATAGTGGGTTTGTGATCAAAACGTTGTCGAAGAATATGATATGCTTTAAACAAATGAGTGCAACCCCTCCCCATGCCAGATTTGAGCCCTTTAGATGGAGGGACAACTTCATCATAGAGAAAGCCTGACAATGGAAGCCCAAGGAAGCCATAGATGTCCAATAGAGAAATTGATACTTCGCCTTTCGAGGTATGCAAATAGTTCATTTCAGGGCACCAGTACTCGCATATCGCTCGAACAATATTTGGACACTTGTCATAAATAAAGAGCGATGCGTAAAGAGCGTCAAATAAATGATTGGCGACTAGTAAATCTTTGCAATGGGTGAGAACGTCTTCTAACCATTCCCAATATAGAGGCGTGTAAGAAAATTCTCCTTGGCATGGAAGCTTCTCCCACGATCTCTACCCGACATGTATGTCATTGTGCAATAGATGATACGACGGGACGCTTTTCTGGAGACTGGGGTGACTTGACAGTAAAAATAGTTCTCCTGTCTTCAAATTTTCTTCCGACCAAGAACTGAGACTTGGCGAACCTTCAGGACATTTATTTTGGAAAAGTGAGTTACAGGCTTGCGAATCTGCATCTTTGTCTCCTTCGTATCCTTGTTGTCCAGTCGAATGCACAAATATTGACGTTTGTTGCAAGACTCATATGAGAAGATGGCCATGTGTGGAGCAATCCTACAAAAAAAAAAGGGAAATTAATCAAAGCCGACTTTGGTGGACCCTGCAGGCGGGTCATCCAAAGGTCGAAATTTATAATCAAGTGCGACTTTGGTGGACCCTGTAGGCGGGTCATCCAAAGGTCGAAATTTACAATCAAGTCCGACTTTGGTGGACCCTTGCAGAGGAGCCATCCAAAGGTCGAAAATTTATAATCAAATGCAACTTTGGTGGACCCATAAGGGCAAGCCACCCAAAGGTCGAAATTTATAATCAAGTGCGACTTTGATGGACCCTGCAGGCGGGTCATCCAAAGGTCGAAATTTATAATCAAGTGCGACTTTGGTGGACCCTGCAGGCGGGACATCCAAAGGTTGAAATTTATAATCAAGTGCGACTTTGGTGGACCCTTACGGAGGAGCCATACAATGGTTGAAAATTTATAATCAAATGCGACTTTGGTGGACCCGCAAGGGCAAGCCACCCAAAGGTCGAAAATTTATAATCAAATGCGACTTTGGAGGACCCGCAAGGGCAAGCCACCCAAAGGTCGAAATTTATAATCAAATGCGACTTTGGTGGACCCTTACGGGCCAGCCATCCAAAGGTCGAAAATTTATAATCGAAAAGCGACTTTGGTGGGCCCTTTTAGGTAAAACCATCCAAAGGTCGAAAATTTATAATTGAAAGGCGACTTTGGTGGGCCCTTTTGGGTAAAACCATCCAAAGGTCGAAAATTTATATTCGAAAGGCGACTTTGGTGGGCCCTTGCGGGTAAAACCATCCAAAGGTCGAAAATTTATAATCGAAAGGCGACTTTGGTGGGCCCTTGCGGGTAGAACCATCCAAAGGTCGAAAATTTATAATCAAAGGCGACTTTGGTGGGCCCTTGCGGACAAGCCATCCATAGGTCGAAAATTAATAATAGGCGCCCATATGTTTTGTGCAAATTGTGGCGTGAATAATCTCTTCAGTCTGGCATTAAAAGTGCGCTATCCTTCGAATATCGAATCTGCCAAAAAAAAAAAAAAAGAGGTGTTAATTCATGTGCCTTCAAAAACAAAAAGGACACGCAATTTCGTAGTTCAAAATAAAAAAAAAAATCAATCACATAGCAAAGTATAAGAGGTTCACGTCAACCAAAAAAAAGAAAAAAAAAGAAAATCGTACAATTTCATGGTGCAAAATCCCCCCCAAGAAAAATGAAGCATCACCTGAAACAGGAAAAGAAGGTCAAATTGCGATGAGGTGTTATGGAACTAACACCCTGAAGAAATTTTGCTGTCAATCACCTTCTTCCTCAGCCGAATTCGCAGAAGCGGCGATGGGGATTGGAAAAAAAAAGAAAAAGAAAAAGAAAAAGAGGAGAATAAAGCAAGGAGAGCCCTGTCAGTGCAAGCCCCTCTGCTTCCTCTGTTCTTCACTCTCCCCTCTGCTTAATTGCACGACTATGGCAGACCCAAAAAAAAAAAAAGGTGAGAGGATAGATGAAGCAGAACAGCAAAGAGAAAGCAGAGGAGGAAATTTTTATAGGTTCAATGGTTATCGGTCCGTTTTGCTCTTGTCCTCTCCTTTCTTTATTGATCTACAGGCCGGGTTTGGCATTAACGAAAAGAAGATTCTTGGAGGATTTGAAGAAGGATCGGTTATGGCTGTCAGGAGGGGGGATTAAAGATGGTTGTTTGTATAGTCTTGAACGAACTAGGTGGATAAGCATATATACAAAAGCATTGCCAAGAAACTGTACCTTCAGCCATCTGCCATCTAAACCATTTAGGAATGAAATATATTTCGGAATATATATGAAATGATATTCTGAATAATTTCCTTAAAGCTCTTCCCTGCTCTTTCACTCATCCTCTTCTCGGTTCTTTTCCCACTTGACGACCCTCCCGGCAGGTGTCATAAGGAAATAATCCAATTTGACGGCAGATTTCCTGTTTTCTGTCTAGGCTACCAAACTAGCCTTCTAGGTACTGGAGTGGGGCTCATTCAAATTGGCCCATTATGCTATATGGCAAGCTCTAAAGTAATAAAAAGGTTGGGAGATTTGAATTTGGGTTGATGGGTCGTCATTGATTGTGGATTCAAGGTTGAATCTTTGAAAGCGGAAGTGAGAGATGCGGTGACGGGTTGCCGATTTGCACCCGGTTCGAAAACGGATCTCCAAGTGGACATGAGTGCTCCTTCAAATTTTCGATAATTTCAAAAAAAGGGAAACAGAATCAAATTTCCGATTATTTAAATTTGTTGAGTGTTCGAGACCCAACCGCTTCACAAAAAGGGGGGGTGGAAGCATTCAAACCTTGTTTTACGCAGCTAGGCCTCGAAGGGGGCATTTGTAGGAGGCAAAAATTATGCGTCCAATCAAGACCCGCCAAGTGGAAGCCCCAATATTTTTTATTTCATCCAATTACACGCTGCCACGTGTCAAATTAAATATTTGGTGAGTAATTATGGCGGCCAATTAAAAAGCGCCACGTGTCACAAATGATATAGAAAATAAATTATTATTCCTTTTCTTTTGAGGGATAATTAATATGAAATCTTCATTCCATTCCTCTATAAAAAGGGAGCTACCCTTCCCATTTTAGAGGTGGAAATTTTCAGAAGAACTCACAAGAGCTCAGAAACTCTCTCTCTCTCTGTAAAAAGACAACAAGCACTCTAAATACATGTCGTCCACTTTCAGAGATCAAATCCTCGAAAGAGATTAAGCCTTTTAGGCCCTCTCTCGAGATAAATTATTCAAGATCATTCAAGGAGATCGAATCAGAGGATTTATTATACTTTTTCTTGTAACAATTATATAGAGATTGTACCCACATATAATATCAATACAGAAATTCAATTTATTCATCAATTTCTTGTCTAATTTATTTTAGGCTCGAAATTTGTGTTTACACTGACATACTTATATTCTAGCACCATTTTGGGAGCCCTATGATGGCAATCGTGTTTTGTGCTCTAAATGAAAGTTTTTCAAGACTTCTTAAGCTTTAATATTAGGGTTTTGGGTCTCAATCAAAGATCCGAAGGCTAAGTTACGAGTCATTTATTTTAGCCTTGTTACTCTCTCACTTTCCTTTTGCTAACTTATTATCTATGGAAATAAAAATATTTGCTAATTATATGTTCCTATCATGATATTTTGAACAGATTTAGGGCCTAATCTATCATTTCCTTCCCTTTTTGTGCGTAATCCCATTCCAGTGAATTTCATTTAAAGTACCAGATACATTCGTTGTCTGTATCTTTAGAAATCAGCACGTATTTATCAAAATTATAATGTTTTCATAAGTACATCAATGAATCAGTTTAATCAGTGATCTACCACATAATTAGTGACCCCATCGGTTATTATTTATAGGGCATTTCCCTTCAGTTACCCATGCGGCTTCAGGCTGGGTCCCCTGATCGACTTGGCAGGTGTATATCTATCTACAGATCATAACAGTTACCAGGGGGTTTACTATCAGACAATAATTAGCAATGCAGTTTATAGTCATCTCATTCCCTATTTTAGATTAAATGAATTGTAATGTGGGCGCAATTAGTTTTTTAATGATTATTTAACAATACTGGGATGCATATACTGAGCTTCAGCTCACAGTTCGAAATGTTTTCATATTTTGTTTTGGGAAAAGGTTCTGTGAATCGCTTTCAGATGAGCAGGATGACTAAAGATGATAAGTCAGCAAGAAAGTGAAAACAAAAAAGAATAGTGGTGTGTTAGTGCTGAGATGTTTTGAGCACTGTATTATGAAAGACTTTGATGTTAAAGCTATATACTCTACAAGAGTCATTATATTTTGATGTAAACCTTGGAATAGTTAAATGGTTTGACGTTAGAACTATTTATATATGATTTGATGGGTTATGATTGTGTGAATGCCTTTTGATGGTAAACATTGATTAGCGTTGCTAAATTTATTATTTACAAGTAAAGCTTTATCCTTTTTAGACGGTGATAATGCCCTGATCATTTGGGATAATACCTTAAATTGGTGAATCTAATAAAGAGAATGAAATCAGTGAAATATGTACTTTTGGGGCATTACATGGATCACCACCTTGGAATCGTTGGTAAGGGGTGGCAAGCCACTAAGAAATATAGTGGAAAGGCAGGAACAAACCCATGACTTGGGCCGCACAAATCAAATAGTCCAACTATAAGAATAGCACTTTGAGGCATCTTGTGTCACTTGAAAATATTCTCCGTTCTTTGGCATCGATTACATGTCATTTGATAAGTGCTTAATGCGTATATCATTTTTGGGCTATTTTGTGTCGTTTTTAGGAGAATATTGTGCTTTAAATTGTTATTCACTCTCCTATTCTCGATTTATGCTTAGGTATAGTTCTTTGATGTGTTTTACAGAATTTTTAGTCTTTTTACCCAGCTGTTGCCCTTTAATGGCTGTACTTTGACCTCCCCCATAGTCATCTATGTTATGCCATGCCCGTAGAACAAATAATGAGCAAAAATCCGGTTCTAGCATAGACCACGGTTCGACTGTGGTGCACCCCATGGACCATGGTGAGGCTGTAACTGCTGCCTCTTCATTTTCCTTTGGCTATGTGGCTAAGAGCGACTGAGCCTCTCTACAAAAAGCGACATTCTGTAGTAGTAGAGAGCATCCAAGATCATTCCAAGCAAAAGTATAGAGTAGTGTAGCTTTAGTTTCTTTCTCAAATTTTGTAGTTTTTAGTTTGGTTATTGTATTGATGTGAGCCTTGATTGTGAGAGTTTGTTCTTGAGGTGGTTTTGAAGCCCTTGGTTAAAGGCCATCTCGGTCAATCCCCTTCTCACTCAGATTTCATCAATAGTTGCTTAGGTTGTTAATATCTTATCATGTTTGAGTAGTTTTCTTTAGTCTAGGGATTTAGTAGTTTGTGGAAGTATTGTTGGATCATGTTTTAATCTATGCAATTATGCTATTTTCATGATTGGTTTGATTTTATTTTGTCAAGTGTTTGGATTTTTGTGAGTTGATTTTTGGCTGAAATTTGCTTGCACCCTTGAAACAATCGAGTGAAAAACTGAAAGGTGACATTTGGTTCTTGAACTGCTTGATTAGACCTAACGTAAGGGCCAGTAAATAATCGAAGGCATTAAACTTGAATTAAGGCAAATTAGTTCGAAAGAACGACTTTTGCTTAGTTGAGACAAATTTAGTTGATTTCGAAAGAATAGACTAAGTTTTTGAAGAGATTACGATTCCTCAAATTTAACCAATTAGAAGAAAGCACATGTTCATTATTTTTGATCCAATTTCCTTTCACGACTACGAGAATTCCTAGATGTTTTTCCCTTATTGATTTAAGAAATGTTTATTTGGTATTGTTAAATCAAATCCACTTGATCTAGAATTTTACTTAGCACATTCTTGAAGGCAAGACTCAGTAAGTTACAATTAGCCCCTGAGGAACAATATCTTTTATCTATACTATGCCCATCCGTGCGCTTGCGGTCGTATGATCAAGTTTTTAGCACCGTTGCCGGGGACTAAAACTGCTAACTATTGAGTTAGTCTTACGAAAGTGACTAAGTATTTTATTGTTTTTTATTGTTATTTTTTGTTCTTTTTCTTTCTTTAGTAGTTTAAATTGCGCTGGTAGTATTGGTGAAAGTGCTTGCAGAAATTTTTCCTTGTTTGTGCGAAGTCCGATCTTGTACGAACCCAATCCAGAGATTAAAAGAACTTTTCGCTTAAGGAGGAAAAAGCAAAGGATTGAAAAGCAAAGACACGAGGCAAGAAAGAATTCAAACATGGTAGAAGGTGACCAACGAAGGACTCTTCGTGATTTTATTACCCCAGGAGTCCAGGGATCACCTCAAGCATCGCCCTCCCTGTTGTGAATGCTAACAACTTTGAACTCAAACCGGCACTCATTTCCATGGTGCAACAATCTCAATTCAGTGGAACTCCCTTTAAAGACCCAAATCTGCACTTCTCGATCTTTTTAGAGGTGTGTGATACGCTGAAATTAAATGAAACCTATAATGATGCGATTCGGCTGCACTTATTCCCTTTCTCATTGAGGATAAAGCAAGGGTTTGGTTGCACTCTTTGCTATTTGGATGCATAACCACCTGGGATGAGTTGACAAGAGCATTCTTCACCGTGTTCTTCCTTCTAAGCAAATAGCAAGCCTAAGGAGTCAGATCACCAACTTTCTATAAAGAGATGACGAGACACTTTATGAAGCCTGGGAGCGTTTTAAAGATATGTTATGTTTGTGCCCCCACTACAAGAAAATCGCCTATTTGTGACCGAAAAAGAGGTCACAAACTGTGAAAATCAATCACAAATGACGTTTGTGACAGCCTTTGTGACCGATTCCTGCTGTCACAAAATCCTTGGTTGGAAATTGAATTTGTGACCAATTCAGTCAGAAATTGAGACGCGATTTGTGACCGATGGTGTGGTCACTATTTGTGAGCGAATTTATGACTACCTTCTTCTTCCACACCGTCTTGCAGACGGCTTTCGCGGTGAGAATTTAAGTCAGACTTGTCACTGACTTTGTGATCGAATATGAATTGTGACCGATTTTGTGACTGATGTGAGTCACATAATTTATGACCGCGATTGTGACTGCCGTGTGTTGCGGTTGATTTTGTGACCGATTTTGTTGAAAATGTGCCATTCTTGTGACCGTATTTGTGACCAATTTTGGTATGGTCAAAAAATATTTGTGACTGGCATTGTGACCGCGGTCCTTTGTGACTGCATTTATGACCAATTTTGTTGGAAATTATGCTTCGATGTGACCATTTTTGTGACTGATTTTGAAAATTGAAGAATAATTTATGACTGCTTTTGTGACCATATTTTAAGTAATAGCTTGAGAAGTACATTTGAAATATAATCATCTCCTTGAATGTACAAAACTATGACCACCCATTTATATATGCATGACAACTACATTCATGCTTCCATAACAACCAAAGCTTCATATTATATAATAACTAAACTAAGATCTAACGTGAATATCTTCACATTAAACATATAAGTCTAAATTACAATAATTCAACTACATTTAAAGTGTTTCAAACCACAAGTCAAGTTATCAAACATTGTTACCATACAAATAATTTGTCATTCTTATCTGCATCCTCATTCTCTTGTTGATCATCATTGTCGTCATCATCATCATCATCATCATCTTCATCTTCATCTTCATCTTCATCCTTACCATTACTATCATTAGTGCTTCCAATTCCACCATTTCCAACACCAACATTGGTGGATATTGGAATTGTAAAATTCATTTGTTGCATCAAAGTTTCTACAAGTTTTGTGGTCTCAGATAGTTTTTTCTCGACCCGATGCAACCTCTTTTTTAACTTTTTCTTTGATTACTTCTCTTTTTCAAATAGTTCAATAGAAACTTTAGTGGTAGTAGGTGGACCGGTAGTAGAAGCACATGAATCTTCCATTCCAAGTCCAAAAATTTTACCTTTCTTGGTGAGGCCAACAACATCCTTCCAAATAGTCATCTGAGTTTCCATCGACAGTTGAAGAAGTGGCATTCCTTGGGAGGTAGAACCTTCACCTTTATAGTATTTCATGTTAGTTGCCTAATTTGGGGTAAAGATTAGAAACCAAACACGCGCAATAATGATCCATAATCGGTGTATTTATTTTATTATAATATGATACTTTATTTTTGTTAATATTGAGAAGGGTGTTACTAACATAATATATTACTTTATCATGGTTAAACATTCTCTCATTTTTGAAAAGAAAACCTTCCAAATTGCGATCAACTTTCTCAAATCCTTTTTCGGCAAAGAAAATCCTTCATAGCTAATTGACTAACTTGTATTCTTTTAAAAAAAAAATTAATTGTCTTAGAAATTTCTTGAGAGTGGCATGTAATACACACACACACACACACACACACACACACACACACACATATTATATATATAATATGTATGTATGTATATATATATATTATATATATATATATATATATATATATTATATATATATAATATATATATATATATATATATATATATATATATATATATCCTAGTGAGACTTTCATTAACGACATTGAGAGACAGCAGGCAACTGAGCTCATTTCAAATTTCCCTCTATGGCAACAACGAGTGTATTAACATATGCCAGTTGCTTTCTTACTCATTAAGCCAATTTTTCTTCTGTTTTAGGAATTTGTTTATTCTCACCCCAGAGATCCTTTTTTGGGGGGATTTTTTTAAACCAAAAGAAGACCATGTCTCATTGCTTCTTCGACGTTATTTTTTCGGCTTTTACAGGGGATAATAGCAGTTGGCCAGTGAAAAGAAGACCTTAACTGTCATAAATTATTCAACATCTATGAGAAATAGATTCTTCTTTTATCATAAATCATATAAATAATCCTATCAAAAAATAAATCATATAAATAAAATAAATAAAATAAAATAAAATAAATAGAGGGCAGGAGAAGCCAATAAAGGAGTGTTGCAGAGTAGTAGTACATTTGGTAGTATTTTTAGTTGTTTTGTTCCAGGGAATTAAAAAGGCTACAAAAAGAGCCTCATCTTTAGTAATTGGAATATGGCAGGCTGATGTTTATTTTATATTAGGAATAGCTTATGTGCAACGAATGAGCCCCCTTGGCGGGATGGGGTAGACCACGAAGCCTATGGGACCACGAAGCCTATGGAATTTCTTACTATTACTTACAAATCAATCGAACATGGGTTGGAATCAGTGATTAGGTTAGCAATGATAATCTAACTCAAGAAATTGTCACTCCAAGAATAAACCAAGATTTCTACTCAATTACACAAACTATAACCCAGTTATAGTAACCTAAGATCTAACAAAAACATAACTGAGAATTCAGAACCAACGAAAACATAACTGAGAATTCAGAACCAACCTGAGAACTAACTGATACATAACTGAGAAATTGCAACTCCAAGAATAAACCAAGATTTCTACTCAATTAAACATAATGACAATAAAATTATAAATTAAGCCACCCACAAACGAATTTTCAGCAATTACCATAATAACCAAACATCTATGTGAACCCCAAAATATTTTAGTCCAAAAATCTATTTTTGGTCAAAGTCTTCCTAGAAGTTGATTACCAAACAAGCAAACACTACCTTTATCTTTTGAGACTCCTCCTAAGATTACGTTCCTCATCAATTTTATCTCGCCTTATTTTGGGGCACGCAAAATGAGGAATGTTCAATTTGATATAATTAACACCATCTATGTGAACCCCAAAATATTTTAGGTAGAATGAATTAGCAAGCTCTTCAAAAATTAGTATATTCTAGCGAGAAGTTCTAGCATTTTAAGTACAACGAATTTTGAACGCTTTATAGTCAAAAGAATGTATATTTGAGAGTGCTCTACGTCAAACTTTTTTAAGGTTTGCTACATTACTTTCAATAACTCTATGAGTTATTTGTTTAATTTAAAGGATACATATAATTTTAAATTTCCTACTTTATTTTCGATTCACGTATAAATGTTAATTATGAAATTAATAACTACAATTGTTTATTCTTTGTAATGAACTTAATGCACTTTGGATCCGAAGATTTTGGCATTTGTTCCCATATTTGGGGGTTAGTTACGTTTTCTTCAAAAAGTTTTATCATTCATATTGATTACTGTATTTATCATTTTGTCATTCACATTTGCTTATTATATTTATCATCCCCTTGGAGACATCCAATAACATTTAATTATTATATTTATCTTTCATTGTAATCTCTTCAACATCTAAAGCAATTCATTTCAGTTCTTCCTTTATGTTCTCAGCATAATCTATACCAGTCGTAAATTATAGGGGCTGGCAAGAAACACTAGAACAAAAGAAAGCAAAAAAATGTAAACTAAATACTATAGTATTGTCTGTGCTGGGACTAGAATAGAGCTGTAGACAGTTCACTAAAGTCTTCAAACAGGCCTGCAAAGGAAGTTTGATATCACAGAACATACAAAGTAAGTCCATTTACACCCTATGTCATTTTCCACATATTTCAGCTCCATACTATCGCTAATTACAAAGGTTGAACAATCTTTGCCTTCTAAATCCCCAAATACATAAGGCTTCCATCCAGCCTCGGCCAAGCAAAAGATGCAATACTGTGCAAGTGCACTAGCCCAAATTAAAACTTCGATAATTCTACTTATGGGTTGTAGAGACATTGAGCAGTATAATCCTAGATGTACTGGTAACATCGGAAGAAATAATGCAGGTAAGGTTCCTTGAATAATCATGAACATTTCATGAGCAAATGCTCCCTTTAGTTAAAAGAAAAGATAAACAAAGGTTCTCCTTAGACAACACGAGAGAATGATGCTCGCATAGGATTTCCTACTCACTGCTCACCCACAAACTTCCAATAATCCCTTATTTTAACATTTCACCACATCTTCAAAACCACAAATACTGTCCCCGAGCTTGAAATTACAGCCATCGACCCCGTCTGAGCAAAAGGGTTGCATCTAAAACTAGTTTAAACCTCAGAGGTCAACCCGACCTAACCAAACAAAGCCTGAGGAGAAATGGCATTTCAACCCTATGACAATCGAACAACCCCATTAATGCTTGACAACGTAGGTTCTACAATCTCATCAGCACAAAGGAAAGCCCGCTGAATTTCACTTCATTATTTCCACTAAACCTAGATTTTGCGTAACACTGGCCATTTCACCAAGCAGTTTCAAATTCCTAAAACGATCAGAACATATACCAAAGCAAATTTCACTAATATCAATCGATTCCAAACAAAAACCTTAATAGTCTACGAGCAATAACAAGCAGGAAGAAGAAATGAATACCGTTGCGAAGACCGATGCTTCCAAACAAACGGATCTGGGCTTCGGGCCGGCGCCGGTGGAGCGAAACCGCCAATGGGCGCCCGCCGACAACAGTGGAAGCACGACAGAGGATTGTACGGACGCCAGCGACGATGGACGTGCGAGAGGGCACCGCGACTGGCCACTGCAGACGCCGGCGACGATGGAGCCAAAGAGAGGAGGGTCAGCGACAATGGAGCCAGAGAGAGGACGGTCAGCGAAGTCGAGCGTAGTGCGGGGGGGTGTCGAGCTAGCGAAGGGATGAGGGGGTAGGATGTGAGAGATGAGAACAAATTAGGTCTAGGTTTTGTTATTGACTAGTATTGTGACCGAATTTTATTTTGAAATAGTCACAAAATCGGTCTTAGATTTTAAAAAAAAATAAGTCCTTATTTTTAAATTAAATGCAAAAGTTTGTTAATTTTTGAAAAATTAAAATTTGTGACTGATTTTATAGCGGTGTGAAAATCGGTCATAAAATTGGACTGCATTTCATACTACTTAACTTGCGGTCATAGATTTCTCACGGCCTTCTATTGGTCACAAAATTTGTCACAAAATGTAACTGTTTTCAGGCGATCACAAAAAGGGAGTCACAAATTGCAGTATTTCTTGTAGTGATGGTCTTCAGCGTTGGATGATAATCCAAGCTTTTTATAACGGTGTGACCCAATCTGTAAGGTCCACTATTGATACAGTGGTAGGAGGAACTCTGATGAGCAAGACTGAGGATGAAGCCTATAATCTGATCGATTAGATGGCGCTTAACAACTTCCAATGGTCTACAAAACGAACCCAATCCAAGCGGGTTAGCGGTAAGCATGAAGTTGATGCAATTACTTTACTTTCTGCTAAGGTAGATGCCATGACTCATTGACTGGATCAAATAAATGTTACGCTGTGAACTCTAGTGCCCGTTCCCCTTGTGAAACTTTTGGTTTAATTGAGCATATAACTCTGAATTGTCAAGTTGGGAGTCCTTTTTCCCATGTCAAATTAGGAGTCCTTTTTCCTAGGACCCTAATGAAGTTAGTTATGTTCAAATTGTTAACTCGAGATTGACCAATGACCCTTACTTTAATACCTATAACTCAGGTTGGAAGAATCATTCAAAATTTTCTTATAGGTCGAATCTAAACACTGTGACTATGCCCCCTATGAATGCTAGAGTATCCCCTGGTTTTCAAAGACCCCCATTCCTTTCTCAGATCCCCCAAAAGTCTAATTTAGAGGTAATGACAAAAAACATGCTTACGGCATAATAAAAATAAGATGAGTATATTAAGCAATCAGTCTCCAAGATTGATGTGCTTATGACTCATAATAGGTTGTTAGAAGCCCAAATTGTCCAAAAAGTTAGTTTTTCATCTACACCCCTAGATAGACTTCCTAACAGACCTAAACCTAATGCTTATGAGCACTGTAGCTGTGTTACCATGAAGGATGAAGAAGACTTAACTAACTCTGATGAAGTACTAATGTTAGAATATATAAGGTTTTGATGATAACAAATCCAAGTGTTGTAGTAGTTGTTGTTGTTCCAAACAGGCTTTACCAACAGGGCCTTACTGCTGTTTTTCAATATATTAAAACTGCTTGACTAATGGTTTATCAAGAACAGGTACTCAAGTCAGCGATGTAAGAACAACCATGAGGAACAGGCTCTGTAAGGTATTTGAAACATGTCCTGTGAAGTGTTTGAAGCATAGGATATAAGTGCAGCCGTGAGGAACACGTTCAGTGAAGTGTTTGCAACAGATTCATCTCTCTACAAGATGACTAGTGGTTACAACAAGATGTCTTGATTTAATTTGGTTTTATATTTTTAGACTCTTGTTAATATGCCAATCAGAAACTCTTAACTTACCACTTACTTGAAACGGTTTTGTTTTCTTTTGGTAAATATTTCGGATCACCCTTCAGAACAATCCTGGAAACAGGGTGATCAGGGTGTTTCCATAATAAGCTGCGAAAAAACTATTTTGCACGATTTTTATGTTTTGGATTTTGAGCAGCTTCTTCAAGGATTTGCAAGAAAGATTTTTTATGGAGTATCTTACCCCTTATCCTAAAAACGGTTATTAAAATCTAAGGGGATTTGCAAAATCTTTTTGAATAAAAAGAATATCCAATTTTTGGCAAGTGGATAAGGTTGTTGAGAAAAACATGGCTAGTTGCTGAGAATCACCGCCTTATGTACACGGTTTAGGAAGTGTTTCCAGCTCATGTTTCCTCATCCCTTGTGGCTAAAGAATTCTATATTCTTTAGGGATTTTAGTTTCCAAAAATTTGAGGAATTGTTTTTCCAAGCACTATATAAAGTCGCTTCTTAGAACGTTAGAAGCATCGGTTTTCAAAAAGAAAAATTCAGTGTTCATGAGCTTAAAAGTTTGAAAAGAAAACCGTGTCTAGTGAGTGAGTTATTTGAGCTTTCAAAGTTGGCATACTAGGATTTCATTGTACCCTATATTAGCTTAGTTGAGAAGCATTGTAATAGGGTGTTTTTCTTTATACTCTTCTTTCACAAAAGTGAGTAGAGTGTGTGTCCAAATCAAGGGGATTTTGGACGTGGGGTAACTTGTCTTAGGGAAGACGGTTACGTGTGTTACAAGTTGTAACAAGGTGTGTTACTATTGTAACGTGATTAGCCCGTTTAGTGAAGTGTTTAAATCCTACACGAGGTAGGTCGTGGTTTTTTCACCTCAGTTGGGCTAGAGGTGTTTTCCACGTAAAAATCCTGTGTCCATTATTTCCGCATTCAATTTTGTTGGATTTTCGCTTCTGCTTATCTCAGGAACAACCTGTGTGAATAGGGTCTCAGATTGTTTGCCAGCAACTTGCGAAAATCGGACACCATAATTCACCCCCCTCTTATGATTGTGTACTCTCTAAATCAACAAGTGGTATCAGAGCAGGTTCTCCTTTGACAGGCTAACACCTTGAGAGATCCTTGAAGATGAGTACCCCACAAGGCATACTTGAAGGTCAATCCATAACTCGACCACTATACTTCAATGGCCAACACTATAGTTGGTGGAAGAATAGGATGGAAAACTACATCCAAGCCGAGGACTATGAGTTGTGGATGCTCATCAAGAATGGACCACTCATCCCAAAGAAAATAACTGAAGATGGAAAGTCAATCCCCAAGGAGCCTAAAGAATTCAATACTCAAGATTACAAAATGATGGAAAAGAATGCAAAGGCCAAAAAACTCTGGTATTTTGGCCTTGGTCCTGATGAATATACTCGCATATCTGAATGTGAGTCGGCCAAGGAGATCTGGGATGCTTTGCAAATAGCTCACGAAGGGACCAATCAAGTAAAGCAATCCCGGATTGAATTGCTTATGAGAAAATATGAGCTGTTTGAGATGGGTGATCGTGAACGTGTGATGGACATGTACACTCGCTTCACTCACATAACGAATGAGCTAAAATCCTTGGGAAAATCGTTCACCACCGAAGAATTGGTGAGGAAGATCCTAAGAATTTTACCTCATTCTTGGGAAGCGAAAGTAACGGCCATCCAAGAAGCTAAAGACATGAACAACATCACCCTAGATGAGCTTATTGGCAACCTCCAAATGTATGAACTTAGGAAAAATTCTCAACAGAAAGATGAGACAAAGAGAGATCGAGGTTTTGCACTAAAGGCCTTAGAAGATGACTCTGATTCTGATGAGGAGGAGATTGCCATGATCACTCAAAAGTTCAAGAAGTTCTTCAAGAAAGTTAAAGAAAATAGCAAAAGGAAGGACTTCAGCAAGGCCAGGAACACCTCTCGGGAACAGTTCTCCGGGTGTTTCAAGTGTGGCAAACTGGACCACATTGTGAGAAACTGCCCACTGCACAAGGAAGAACAAGAACCCGAACACCCTAGAAAACAGGGGAGGAAACAGGGTGTAAGCAGCTCAGCGAAAAGGTTCTCAAAAGCTATGCTCGCGGCCTGGGGAGACTCAAGCGAGGATGAGGAAGGGTCTAAAGCTGGGGAAGCTGATGTAGCACTCATGGCAAGAAGTGACACTGATTCAGATGATGGACCAACAGACAGTCTGACTCAACTCGAGAACAAGGTACGGGGTCTAAATAAATCAACTCTTGAGGAATTAGTGTACACTATAATGGATATATGTGCTGAATTAAAAAAGGATGTTCGAGATCTAGAACTTGAAAATGAAACCCTTAAATTGGAAAAACTTGAAGTTGACAAAGAAACTCTTGCCTTGCATGAAAACATCAATGTGCTTAAAGAAACTCTACTCATGAAAGAAGAGACTTGTTCCACTAAATTGACTGAGCTGGAAAAAGAATCCCTTGACTTAAAAGGTAAGGTCGAGTCCTTGCTTGTAGAAAATAAAAACTTGCTTGAGAAAATGAAACAAATGGAATCAGACCTTGCCACAAACAAGCTCTGGAACAGGTCCTCACAAGCACTTGAATGGTTAAACACCCATCATAGTCGAAATAGAAGAGGACTAGGTTTTGTGCCTAAGATGACCTACCCAGTGAATAGAAAATATGTAGGATTATCTGAGAATATTATATGTTATCACTGTGGTAAAACGGGTCATTACCGTTATACTTGTCCCTCAAGAAAGTATGCCATTAAAAGGAACTCAGTGTATGTAAAACAAATATGGGTTAGGAAAGATGAGATTTGTACCTCTAAAGGAATGGGACCCAAGTGGATCTGGGTTCCCAAAGCTAACCCTTGATTTGTTTTGCAGGCTGAAGTGAGAGAGAACAACCCAGCAAACAGTGCAGGGAATAGTCTAGGGAACAAGCAGCTGTGGTATGTTGACAGTGGGTGTTCGAGGCATATGACTGGTGAAAGATCCAATTTTCTCTCACTTACAGCTTCAGAAGGTGGGAGTGTGGCATTTGGAAACGGCAAATCCGGGACAATTGTCGGCATAGGTAAGATAGGTGAGTCACTCTCCCATTCAATTGACAATGTTTATTTTGTGGATGGATTAAAACACAACTTGCTAAGTGTGTCCCAACTGTGTGACAAAGACAACCTAGTAGTGTTCTCTCCAACACGTTGCTTGGTTGTAAATATGAACACAGGAGATGTTGTGTTGAGGGGGAAGCGACACAAAAATGTTTATAAAGTGTGTATTTCTACTCTTCCCCAAAATAATTTGACTTGTTTGAGTGCCCTAAATGATGATGTTATGCTTTGGCACAAAAGGTTAGGTCATGTAAGCCACTCGCTTTTAAACAAACTTATAGCCAAAGACTTAGTGGTAGGCTTACCTTCCATCAAATTCTATGATGACAAGGTATGTGATGCATGTGCCAAAGGCAAACAAGTCAGAAATTCATTTAAATCTAAAAGGTGTGTAAGCACTACTCGACCTCTTGAATTGATACATATGGATATATGTGGTCCAATGAGGATCATGAGCAGAGGAGGTAAGAGGTATGTGCTTGTGATAGTGGATGACTACTCTCGTTTCACTTGGATCCTGTTTTTGGCTTCTAAAGATGAAACTTCTAAAAAATTTCTTGCTTTCATTAAAAAGACTGAAAAGAGCGTAGGGCACTCTTTGGTATGCCTAAGGTCTGACCATGGTACAGAATTTGAAAATTCGAGCTTTATTGATTATTGTAATGAGCATGGTGTTGATCATAATTTTTCAGCTCCAAGAACACCCCAACAGAACGGGGTGGTAGAATGTAAAAATCGCACTCTAGAGGACATGACTAGAACAATGCTTGTTGCTAGTGGTCTTCCTAGAAACTTTTGGGCTGAAGCTTTGAATACATCATGTTACATTATAAATAGATGCATGATTAGACCTATTCTGAACAAAACGTCTTATGAGCTCCTCAAAGGAAGAAAACCAAATATTTTGCATTTAAGAGTATTTGGTTGCAAATGTTTTGTGCATAATAATGGAAAGGATGCCTTAGGGAAATTCGATCCAAGGAGTGATGAAGCAATATTCCTTGGTTACTCCTCGCATAGTAAGGCATATAAAGTGTTTAATAAGAGAACCTTGTGTGTTAAGGAAAGTGTGTATGTGCTTTTTGATGAAACTAACTCTCTAAGTGAGAATGATGCACAGGAGGAAGACCTTGAACTAGGTCTTGTTAGAAAAAACGTGCTGTTTCAAGACGATCAAGGTAAGGATCAACCTGAGGGATCTAGGTCTGAAGCTGCTCTTCAGGAAGGTAAGCAAGGTGTGAACCAAACAGGGGGAAACAGGGTGGAACCCTGTTTGGGACAACATCAGCCAAATCCTTCAGGGATAAATCCAGGAACAAGCTCCCAAACAGGCTCGAGAACAGGTTCTGCACTTGTTTCACCGAGTATTCTAGCTAGGATAGAGAGCGAGTCTGTGAACCCACTTTCACCACGATCATGGAAATACCAAAGTTCACATCCTCTTGATCAAATTTTGTCTGATATTAATGTAGGAGTTCAAATTAGATCTAGACTCAAAAATTTCTGTGCTTTCTATGCTTTTCTCTCAAAAATTGAGCCTAAGAATATTAATGAAGCCTTTACAGATTCAGATTGGGTCACTCCTATACCTAACGGCTAGTAGACCTAACATTGTCTTCAGTGTAGGTCTATGTGCATGTTTTCAGTCTAACCCTAAATAAACTCATCTTAAGGCTGTAAAAAGGATTTTAAGATACTTAAAACATACACCTGATCTAGCCTTATGGTATCCTAGAGGTTGCAACTTTAATCTTGTTGGGTATGCTGATGCTGATTATGCAGGTTTCTTAGTTGATAGAAAAAGCACTTCAGGTATGGCTTACTTTCTTGGACCTTGTTTGGTATCTTGGGTAACCAAGAAACAGCTCTCTGTTACCTTGTCCACAGCAGAAGCTGAGTATGTGGTAGCTGCATCTTGTTGTGCTCAGTTATTATAGATAAGACAACAACTAAAGGACTTTTGTATTGACATAAGATGCATTCCTATTTATTGTGACAATACAAGTGCAATTAACATTGCCAAAAATCCATATCAACACAAAAGAAGAAAACATATTGACATTCGTCATCATTTTCTAAGAGACAATGTTGAAAAGGAGTGATCTCAATGAATTTTTGTGCCATTGAAAATCAAATTGCTGATATATTCACAAAAGCATTAGGTAGAGAACAATTTGAAAGGAATAGACTCGAACTAGGCTTAATTAGAACAACCTGACCAACCTGTTCTCTCTCCCTGTTTGCAAAATTTAAAAGTTACGGGCACAACATGTTAAATTTTTGTTTGCAATCAACTTCTGTGCTATGTTTAGCATATGTGAGGTTTGCAACTTGCTGACACTCGTTGAGGTCTAATGAGATTGCCCTTATTGTCCCATGTTACCGAGCAAGTAACCTCAAGAACAAGCACCAGAAACAGGTACGCCTCCTGTTTGTCAAATATGTGTAACAAATTGAAAATTGCTAATCTCTTCCCGAGGCGTGCGCAGCCTAAATAAATGCAAAAGCCCGTTGCAAAATGGGCAAAATCTTTTAAAGATTTCGCATGTCTCTCTCTCTCTTTAAAGCTCTCTTGCTCAATCTCTCACCTCCACCGAAACTCTCTTGCTCTGAAACTCTGTTCAAGAAACTCTAATCTCGCTCCTTCCTCTGAAAAATGGCGTCTCCCATCAGCACTAAGAGCTCCTCGACTGTGACCCAGGGCAATAGGTCACCAAGCACAGCTTTGCAAACAGCCACAGCCCTGTTTGCTCCTACACAATTTCTAACGGCTCTCATGGAAGGTAAAACTACTGAACCTCCTCGACCCATTGTCTATAAACCTTTTGGGTTTTTGAAAAGCATCGACCTTAGAACAGTGAATCTGAAATTGGAAGACATCCCTCACAAATTTGGGTGGGAATTGATTTTGTTTGGAGAAACGGGGGCATGTAAACCCCAAGAACCTGTTGGGGCATCTGAAAGAGAAATTGGGCCTTTAGATGAAATCTTTCTGTTCGATCATGGACTAGATGACATCAATTCGTTCGGGCTGTTTCTAGAGCAGGAAACAGGGGCCGAAACAGGGTCTGAGGTTTTTAGGGATGACCTAGGGGACGATTTGTCAAAAGAAGAAGGGGGAAGTAGTGGTCAAATGGAGGAGTCTCCTGTGAAGCCTGACCAAGCCACACCTGTACCACCAACCAGCGAGAAACATAAACGATACAAAATTGTGGCTAGGCATACCAGAATGCCAAGAACACGACCACCATCAAGGTCTAAAAGCGGCCAGACTGAAGAACCCTCAAAAAGTGAAATCCCTGTCAAACCAAAACCACAAATCTCCTCTTCGGCCAAACCCACAACCAGGCCAACTCGAAAATCAGCCCGAATTGCTTTCCACTCCACACCTCGTCCTGTCAAACAGTTATCCCCTGTTGTTGAGGAAATTGATTCCTCCTCTGAGCCTTCATCAGATAGCGACATCGAGAACACCGCCTTCAAACAGGGCACTCCCGTGTTCTCAGAGTCCTCAGAGGATAAGCCTCTACCTGCACCAAAATCGACCTCTACTTTACCCTCCAAACCATCACCCCTCAAAACTCCCAAGAGAAAAGCCTCTCTCAAACACGCCTCCACCCAAGACCCTCCTACTAAGCCTCAATCTAAAAGAGCCAAGAAGTCTACCCCGTCTGCAATCTCAGCCAAACTGACCCAACTGCTTCAGAGACGGGTAGTCAGGGGCAAAATTATCAAGGTAAAATATTTTGAGGAACAGGGCCTGGGGGTGTTTCTGCACAAGCTGCGTACACAGGGGTGGTATGAGCGGTTTACAAACACCCAGCTGGGGTGTTCTGTACATGAGTTGGCAGAGTTCTATGCCAACTGCACTGTCACCGAAGGAGTGGTGACAAGTATTGTTAATGGGCAACAGCTTCGCTTTGATGCGAAGATATTAGGGGAAATTCTGGGGATTCCCTCCACGGGCTTTGATATATATGTGAGAGAAGACAAGACTATTCTAGGGACAGCCAGGCTGCTGGAGCTCTCCCAGAAATTTAGCCAGCACTCAAGTCTCCAAACACCCAAGTCCATGAAGAAAGGGGACATGACATCGCTCCATCAATTAATATTTTGGTTTATTATCAAGAATATCATTCCTCGGGGCCAGGGTCGCAATCTTGTCAATGTCATGGATCAGTATCTTATGGACCTGATGGACAAGGAAGAGCAAATCAACCTTCCTGTCATCATGGTTCGACATATTTTAAGAATTGCAAACACCTCCAGGGAACATGACCTGGGGTATGGTTTCTTCCTGACTAGTGTGTTTGAGCACTTTGGGGTGACTCTGCAGAAGAAGGTGGGTACTCAGTTCATTGATGAGATTGGGAGTAACACCCTTATAGGGTGTGGATACACTTTGGTTGAGGGGTCTGCCTCAGAACAGGGGACCAGAACACCCCGTCCTCCTGTTCCTGGCAGTTCCTCAGTCAAGCTTGAGGCTGCTTTGGAAGAAAACTCTCGACTCAGTGCTGAGCTTACTGCTGTAAAGGCTGCCCTGGACGAGGAAAAAGCTCTAAACGCTAAACGCCATGAAGATCTCCTCGCCCTTCTCTCTTCCCTCTCAGCAAAATTTTCCCCTCCTGCTCTCTGATCACCCCCCCATCTGTTGTTCTCATAGCCTGTTCTCACTTCTCTTGGTTATCCTCTCTTGCTAGTTTGTACTTTGTGTTGCACTCTTTTGATGAATTGCTTGTGTGTGACTAGGATGGCCAATCTCATTACCGTACCAACACACTTGAGTGTATCGCCTGTTGACTTTCCTCCATTACCCAAGTGGTGGTAATAGCAAACACCCTATGTTTGACTGTTCGCCCCTACTTTTTAATGATGCCAAAAGGGGGAAGATAGGTTGACCAATATTGTTTTAGTTTTGCCATGGACGAGTTAAATTTCTTACACTTTTTCGATACTAACTGCTTCATGTGAATTGTCGGTCCTATAAATAATTGGCACTAATCACTTCAATTGTCCTTGAAAGTCAATATGGTCACTTGGTTTGTCATCATCAAAAAGGGGGAATTTGTTAGAATGTATAAGGTTTTGATGATAACAAATCCAAGTGTTGTAGTAGTTGTTGTTGTTCCAAACAGGCTTTACCAACAGGGCCTTACTGCTGTTTTTCAATATATTAAAACTGCTTGACTAATGGTTTATCAAGAACAGGTACTCAAGTCAGCGATGTAAGAACAACCATGAGGAACAGGCTCTGTAAGGTGTTTGAAACATGTCCTGTGAAGTGTTTGAAGCATAGGATATAAGTGCAGCCGTGAGGAACAGGTTCTGTGAAGTGTTTGCAGCAGATTCGTCTCTCTACAAGATGACTAGTGGTTACAACAAGATGTCTTGATTTAATTTGGTTTTATATTTTTAGACTCTTGTTAATATGCCAATCAGAAACTCTTAACTTACCACTTACTTGAAACGGTTTTGTTTTCTTTTGGTAAATATTTCGGATCACCCTTCAGAACAATCCTGGAAACAGGGTGATCAGGGTGTTTCCAGAATAAGCTGCGAAAAAACTGTTTTGCACGATTTTTATCTTTTGGATTTTGAGCAGCTTCTTCAAGGATTTGCAAGAAAGATTTTTTATGGAGTATCTTACCCCTTATACTAAAAACGGTTATTAAAATCCAAGGGGATTTGCAAAATCTTTTCGAATAAAAAGAATATCCAATTTTTGGCAAGTGGATAAGTTGTTGAGAAAAACATGGGCTAGTTGCTGAGAATCACCGCCTTATGCACACGGTTTAGGAAGTGTTTCCAGCTCATGTTTCCTCATCCCTTGTGGCTAAAGAATTCTATATTCTTTAGGGATTTTAGTTTCCAAAAATTTGAGGAATTGTTTTTCCAAGCACTATATAAAGTCGCTTCTTAGAACGTTAGAAGCATCGGTTTTCAAAAAGAAAAATTCAGTGTTCATGAGCTTAAAAGTTTGAAAAGAAAACCGTGTCTAGTGAGTGAGTTATTTGAGCTTTCAAAGTTGGCATACTAGGACTTCATTGTACCCTATATTAGCTTAGTTGAGAAGCATTGTAATAGGGTGTTTTTCTTTCATACTCTTCTTTCACAAAAGTGAGTAGAGTGTGTGTCCAAATCAAGGGGATTTTGGACGTGGGGTAACCTGTCTTAGGGAAGACGGTTACGTGTGTTACAAGTTGTAACAAGGTTTGTTACTATTGTAACGTGTTTAGCCCGTTTAGTGAAGTGTTTAAATCCTACACGAGGTAGGTCGTGGTTTTTAACCTCAGTTGGGCTAGAGGTGTTTTCCACGTAAAAATCCTGTGTCCATTATTTCCGCATTCAATTTTGTTGGATTTTCGCTTCTGCTTATCTCAGGAACAACCTGTGCGAACAGGGTCTCAGACTGTTTGCCAGCAACTTGTGAAAATCAGACACCATAATTCACCCCCTCTTGTGGTTGTGTACTCTCTAAATCAACAACCAATAGCAGAGAGTAGGGAGATAATCATGGCTGATAATAAGGAGAGAAACAATGATGGTAAGACTGCCACTTTCAAAGAAAATGACACTGCTGAGGTCCCAACCATTTTCCCCCATAAGTTTACTAACCCATGTAGTTTTTCTATCCCCTACATTATAGGAAAGGTAGAAATTGAGAGAGCTCTATGTGATCTAGGTTTAACTATTAGTATAACGCCCTATTCTTTATTTCATAAGCTGTACCTAGGACCATTATTAGCCGCACCCTTTTCTCTACAGTTGGCTGATGGTTTTATGATGAAACCTATAGGCAAGTTGGACAATGGGCCGTCAATACAGGTGACCTTTGGGTGTTGGAGGGCTTCATTATAGTTGATATGCTTGAAACTGACGATGCCCAAATTATCTTAGGCCGGCCCATTTTGGCGACAGCTGGTTGCCACATTGCTTTAAGGGAGGGTAGGGTATCTTTTGAGGTGGAAGGGCGCTTTGCTGTGTTTAGTCATAAGAAGAAGGACATGGTTTCTCCTCATTCTTCTATAATGGATGCATTATCTCTTTCCCCTGAGATTGATGTGGAGGATGTCTGGAATTGTGAAGATCCTCCTGATTCTGACTGGATTTCTTATGAGGACTACAACCAAAGGTATGCTAAGGTGGAGTTTGCTGCTCCTATGCCACCTAACAAGCCCGAGGTTAAGGCCCCTATTTCTAATGAGTCTTCAATGAATGATTACTGCAGGTTTGCATAGACTGTTCTCTCTATGCCCCTGGTGGAAGGTTTTGATGTAAGGGTTGAACGAGTTGATGACAGCTCGTCTGATGGGCCATCAAAACGATTTGTTTTGTATGTAGATAGTGTGTTATGGAGCCACGTTATGAAGACGAATGACCTGGAGCCAGAACTTTTAAGATGGTACCTTCAACTTAGTAAGTTTGATTTTGTAGTCGGGGACAAAGCCAATGTCCATGCACCATCTGATTCGAACCAAGCCAAGAATAAGGGTCAAGCTAACCCAAGTTTTCTTTCCTTTTTCCTTTTTATAGTTTTGATTTTATTAATTTTTGTAGTTATATAAACGAAATTAAAATAAATAAATAAAAATATAAAAAAGAAAAAAATATATATGAATGAAATGTTGGCACCATGGTCAGTACCCAAGAGATACAGCCGTAGGGTGCCAACCTAGAAAAATCAAAAAAATCGACTGTCACCAGACACCATGGACGGTCCGTGGTAAGCCCTACGACCCGTGGTATTCTGCTACGGGCCACGGTGCCTTTTCCCCTTTCTCCCTTTCTTCTTCAACCTCTTGACATATACTCTCTCTCTACCCCTATTTTCTCTCTAAACTCTATATCCAAAATCTCACTAGTCTCCCCTCATTTCTTCATCATTTTCAATCATTTTCACACCAAATCCTTTCCTTTCACTCAATTTTTCATCTTTCTCCTTAAAATCCATCACTTTCTTCTTCTTTACTTCAAATTCATCTCACCTTCACTCATCCACCATGCCCATCCTTTTTCTCTCTCTCATTGTCCATATTTTTATTTAATTTCTTCTATTTTCTAGGTTTTAGTTCTTACTTTTGGTTTTAGTTTTGTTTTTGTTTCAAGTTTTCAACAATGGCACCAAACAAGAGACCAAGGAGCACCAAGCAAGTTGATTCTTCAAGTCAAGCCCCATCCTGACCTCAAAGAACATCCCGAACATCAACCAATGCGCATGCTACAGGTAATATTCCTCACTCCCTTGCTTTAACACATCTTGACCATGTTTTTAGGTATAATTGCTTAAATGAACGTATGGTTGTAGCAACTAGATATTATGATGAGGATTTGTTAGCCCGGTTGGGAATTTTGGATGATATTCATCGGCTATTCGCTAAAGTAGGTTTGGGCTACTTTTTAGAAGTCAAAGAGCATACATATAGGGACCTGACCCTAGAATTGCTTAGTAAACTCCATGTGGAGGCCACTAGCTAGCCTCAATGTCAAGTAGGATCTATATTATTTTACTTGCAACGACAATTGTATGAACTAAACTTACGTTTCTTCAACAGTATTTTCAGTTTTCCCCCTAGCATGGACTTATTGCACCATCAAGTCCCTAGCGAATTCAACCCAAATGTATTTTGGGGTGAACTTTTGGGGAATATTAGGTACAGTACCAGTTCGCCAAAATATAGGCATATTAGGAACCCCTACATTAGAGTAGCTCAGCATATCTTGGCTTGTTCTTTGTTTGCTCGGGATGATAGTCTGAATGTCCCGAGACTTTTTCAGTTGTACTTTCTGTCCTGTATGCTTGATGAAGACCAGCTTGGCCCCAGTTAATTCTTAGCTAGACAATTACATAGTGCTGCTGTTAGCACTAAAGATAGGATAGTCATTGGTGGGATAATAACCACTATTGCTAGATTCTTGGGTATTGAGCCTAATCATAAGGATAGAGTTTCCGTGCTTGAGCGGCTTGATCAAGCTGCTTTTGAGATTATAAACTTTTGTAAAGTTGATGCTGGTCGTTTGTGTTGGATTCCAGGGGACCGGCTTTCGCCGCTTCCCAATGTTGATCGCACCACCCTTCTTCATCGAGGAAACCTTTATTGGGTACCTGGTGATGATGTGGTTGTTCGATCTACACCCCACCAACCAGCCCCTCGATCTGGTCAAGCAGGACCTAGTTTTTCCTCTTAACCACCCCCACCTGACTATTCTGACCTCCAAGACACCCTTAGGCCCATTCAAGAGGAGTAAGCTTTCCTCTAAGAGTTTGTTGCTTCTGAGAGCGCCGCTCTTCGGGACTTTGTTAAAAAGCGCTACGATGAGCTTCGTGGGTTGCTTGCTTCCCAGACCTAATATTTCCAAGACTATAGGGCATGTCTAGAGATCTGACGAGATTGGTATATCTCCTATGGCCAACCACTCCATCCTCCTCCGCCTCCTCCTCTCTAATCTTGTTTTATGCTACCCCCTTCCCTTTTTATTATGTGCCCACATTGAGGGAAATGTGTGATTCAAGCATGGGAGATTTAGTCATTATATTTGGCGTCTGATGCCTATTTCCATTTGGTGTGTCTTTGCTTTGCATATGTTTTAATTAGTTGTAGTTTTTGTAGTTTTTGATTGTTTTAGTTTTGTCTTAAAAGTGCATTTAGTTTTCTTATAGGTTGCATTTTAGTTTCTTTCTTTTATTAGTTTCTTTGGATTTTAGTTTGCATTATTTGTAGGAGCATGCATAAAAAATGAAAAAAAAAAGTAAAAAAAAATAAAAAAGTAGGGGAAAAAAATCCTTCAATGATGATCTTTATAGATTTGGTAGCTTTTTTTGGTTTAGTTTGATCATTTAATTTCCTCAAATTACGCGTAAAATGTTTGTGGACGAGTTTTCAAAATGAATTCCATGTTTTGACCACACATTGGATCCGAAATGATTTTCCTCATGAGTCTTTACAAGATTTTTGCATGTGTTTACTAGTGAGCTAGTTTTGACCTAAGTAGATGTCCCGTGAGACTTTGAGCCTTTAAAGACTTTTTATCATTATTAGTCTCATATTTCTTTCATGAACTTGCTTAGATTCTCGTCCAAGATCACATTACGCATATGCATTTAGGCAATATGATTGAGGTATTTTTCTTTCTTTGATTCGTTTAAACCCCACGGCCAAATAGCTACCCTGGTCGTGTATTGTATCTCTTATTAGTCCCTTTGAGCCTGTATCCATTTTTCTTGATTTGAACCCTCTATTATAGCCCATAGCCAAATACTTGTCTTACCTTTAAGCCAAGGCTAGAGGAGTGTTCTATTCTTTGGCATCAATGTTGATAGGGTGTTAGTAAGATGGAATGATATCTTGTGGTGTAATTTGGTTGTTTGCTGCAGGGTTGTGACATATTGATTAATCTCTGGTTTTATTGTACAAAATTTAGAGAAGAGTTAGAATTTAAAGTTCATTATGGATTTCCCCCTTGGCTATCCCTTCGGAAAAAAAATAATAATAATAAGTGCTTACAAAAGAAAAAAATAAACATGAAAAAGAAAAAAATTTCAAAAAGGAGAAGAAAAGAAATTAAAAGAGAACGGAAAAAAATCGAAGAAAGCGGTTAGCGTTGTTGGAATGCAAGTTATTTGTGGTTTTCGACTTTTTCTCTCTTCATTTGAGCATTTATTTTGAATTGATAAGGTTTAAGAAGGACGTTGTTTGATGTATTGGAATTGTTTAGCTCTTAATCTTTGGTTTCTAGCTCCTCATTTCTAAAAACATTTGTTCCCCTCTTATCTTTACCCTTTGCCCTATTACAACCCTATTAAAGTCCTCATGATTGTCTAATGTATTTGCATCTTCAGTGATGCGAATTTGAGAATCTTATCAAGCTTATGGTAGATCTGCGTCTAAGGTTGAGATTTGAGAGAACCCTTATAAATATATAAATTTCAAACACATGAGTGTTGAGTGCCACATAACTATAGTGAGGTTCTACCGGCCTTACTAGTTTCGTTGTTCCATATGTTGAATGATTGTATTTGACAATTTGGGGGGGATTGCTTTCAAGTTTGACATTTTGGTCTATTAAAGGTTTTCAAAAATTTCATTCCCTATTCTATTTGCTAATGATTTTTTTGTATCTTTTTTGGCTATCTTTGGATCAGTTTATCCATTTGAATGTTACCTATATCTATCCTGAGAAGACCGTGCATGCCTTTAGTCTTTACATTGCTTGAGGACAAGCAACAGTTTAAGCACGGGGAAGTCTGATAAGTGCTTAATATGTACATTATTTTAGGGCTATTTTGTGTCGTTTTTAAGAGAACATTGTGCTTTAAGTTGTTATTTACTCTCATATTCTTGATTTATACTTGGATATAGTTGTTTGATGTGTTTTACCGAATTTTTAGCCTTTTACCTAGCAGTTGCCCTTCAATGGCTGTAGTTTGACCTCCCCCACAGTCATCCATGTTATGCCACAACCATATAGCAAAGAATGAGCAAAAATTCAGTTCCAGCACAGACCACGGTTGGACTGCGGTGCACCCCACAGACCGTGGTCACTCTGTAGCTGCTGCCTTTTCGTTTTTCCTCGGCTATATGGCTGAGATTGGCCGAGCCTCTCCATTAAAAAAGCTACGTTCTGCAGCAGTAGAGAGCATCCAAGATCATTCCAAGCAAAAGTATAGAGTAGTGTAGATTAGTGCTTTAGTTTCTTTATCAAATTTTATAGTTTTTAGTTTGGTTATTATATTGGTGTGAGTCTTGAGTGTGAGAGTTTGTCCTTAAGGTAGTTTTGAGGCCCTTGGTTGAAGGCCATTTCAGTTAATTACCTTCTGCTCAGATTTCATCAATCGTTGGTTAGTTTGTTAATATTTTATTATGTCTGAGAAGTTTTGTTTAGTCTAGGGATTTAGTAGTTTGTAGAAGTGTTGTTAGATCATGTTCTAATCTATACAATTGTGCTATTTTCATGATTTGTTTGATTTTGTTTTGTCAAGTGTTTGAATTGTTGTAAGTTGATTTTTGGCCGAAATTTGCTTGCACCCTTGAAACAATTGAGTGAAAAACTAAAAGGCGACATTTGGTTGTTGGACTGCTTAACTAGACCTAACGTAACTTCGTCTTGAAAGAGAGATTTGTATGTTAGGAGAGCTAGTAACTAATTGAAGACATTAAACTTCAACTAAGGCAAATTAGTTTGAAAGAATAACTTCTGCTTAGCTCAGGCAAATTTAATTGATTTCGAAAGAGTAGACTGAGTTTTTGAAGAGATTATAATTCCTCGAATTTAACCAATTAGAAGAAAGCACATATTCATTATTTTTGGTCCAATTTCCTTGTACAACTACAAGAATTCCTAGATGTTTTTCCTTTATTGATTTAAGAAAAGTTTGTTGACTATTGTTAAATCGAATCCACTTGAACTAGAATTTTACTCTCAGTAAGTTACAATTAGCCCCTGAGGAACGATATCTTTTATCTATACTACAACTACCCGTGCGCTTGCGGTAGTATGATCATCATTACAAATGTAATACCTATGTTCCTTATTTTTATGTTTAAGCTGACTATTCTGCCTTGCATTATTATGAAGTTGTGTTTTATTATTTAGCTAAGTTAAATTAATATCGATGTACTTGCTTAAGTGGTAATTTTATTAAAAAGAATGTTATTATTATTATTAGTTTTGAAATTTTACGATGATCTGAACAAGCGTTAATAAGAATTGTTATCGATTACTAAGTCAAGTAGATTCCCGAGTGTAATTGGATTGACAAACCTTAGAATTTATTTGTTGAATATTAGACCGGGCCTTATTAGCGAGAACAAATAAATCGACGAGCAATTATATGAACGACTTGGCTTTAGACTAAGAGGCACAAGGTTGGGCTCATAATATTAGCTGAATGAGCAAGCAACAAAACAAAGAACAAGGAAAAATATAACAAAGACGGGGAACCTCTCAGCCTACAGTAGAGCCCGACGCCCCCTTCTCTTCTTCCTACCACGCATGCATGCAGGAAGCAAAACCACCATTCCACCTCTATCAACCTCCAAAGCTCACTTCTAACCTCCCCAAAGTCATAACAACGCAATTCCCCCTGACATCCATAAAAATTTCTAGCTGAATTCACCATGTTTGTGGTCATCTCTGCGTGAATCTGAAGCATCAAACACGTGCCCAAGCTCAGCCATGCATCTCAGTCCTTAACCACCTTCAAAGCACTATAAATTCGAGAGCAAACACGAGCAACAGTGGCAACAACGATGACAGCAGTGAATGGGGGGTAGAAAATTGGGTCTAGGTTAGTTTGCTTTGGGTCTGAGAGTACCAGCAAAGAGGGATGAATTTCGGGTTCCTTTGCCTCCAAAACTACGCCCAAAGCCCTTAAATCGGGTCCTAAGCATGGAAGAGAGGTGGGTGTTCTTAATCTCCTCAAATTAGTAGTAATTTCACAAAAAATTTACAACCTTCTGTTGAGATATTGAATGGCATGTGCTTCAACATAATGCATGAGTTTCTATATGGGATTATGTTGTGTTAAAATGTAGAATCTGGGATAAATTATGCTCCATTATATTCTAATTTTGATCATGTATTGGAATTATGGTTGCATGATGGTTTCGTGGCTCTTGAGTTGTTCGATTTTGAGGATTGGGTCTTGATAACGTGATTGAATTTGTTTATGGTCAATTCTAGAATCTGTTTATGCATAGATTATAATCTGTTTATGCATAGAATCTAATTGTCATTATATGTCAGTTGGTAATGCTCAATTGTTAATCATGAGAACTGGGTTGATGAGGATGTTGATTTAAAACTGAAGCAAATAGTTACTGAATTTGAGGTGAACCATTGAGTGAAATTGAGGATTGTTGTCGGAGGTGCTATGGGGAAGGAGCCCGGATTGTTGATTTGTTTACAATATTGTGAATTGAGCCCAAAAGTGCAATTATGAATTGATTCTGCTGAATTACTAAAATTGAAAGTAAACTATAAGTCAATTCTACTGAGTTACTGGAACTGAAATTAGTTAAAGGCTGATTTTGCTGAAATTACTTGCAGCGAATGATTTTTAAACTGCAGTACGATTCAGCTAAATTGTTTGATGAACTAAATCATTAAAATGGGAATGTAAATTGGGCAAGGTGCTCCTCTAAGAACTTGAGATCATTTAAATTTCTTTCTTTATTTATGAAAGCTTGAAATGAATTTAGAAGGGACTAAAATGTTTAGTTGCTAAATTAAGTTACGATTTACTTATATTATTTAGTTGTTTAAAGAGTAAGCTTTGAGTTAGTGAACTCGAAATGATCTTAAATGACTCTCCCTTTTTAAGGTAAAAATTCATAAACCAATTATACGGTTATGGAATTTGTTTTGGTTTAATAGGTGTGAATATGGTTTTATCAAATGAATTATTGTAATGAAAAAGGGCTCGTGACCTACTAAAAGTCGGAAAAGGCCTCTATTGCTTATAATAGGAATTTGAATAATTAAAATGACTTGGTCCAATTAAAAGTGGCTAAGATAAGTCCTCACTAAGTGGACAAGCCTACAGAGTAGACCTAAAATTAGGAACCTTAGAAGACCCTAAAGAGGGTAAGGTTCAAGGTCATGTGATGCATGTTAGAACCTTGAGGGCAGGGCTATCCGCAGGTTAAGGAGTGAGTTGTTTCCCCCAAAGAGGACAGTATTGAGGTTAGAGACTGCCATTATGCTATTCTTCCTAGGCGGTAAGGTCCGATGTTATATTATGACCCGGGGATAATGCGATTTTTGAGTGTAGATCTCACGTAGGGTGAGTGTAGATCTCCTCTAATTAGCACGTTATGAAATCTAACGCCAGAGGGAATAATCTTATTTTCCCGTTCTGTA
Source organism: Carnegiea gigantea (assembly GCA_029747015.1). Lineage (NCBI taxonomy): Eukaryota > Viridiplantae > Streptophyta > Magnoliopsida > Caryophyllales > Cactaceae > Carnegiea > Carnegiea gigantea. The sequence goes on along the minus strand of JAKOGI010000647.1, from coordinate 122,133 downwards.
AATGATTATTTGAGTTCTTACTTTTGATAATTCGAGAACTCAGAAAAAGTATAAATTCTTATACGGACCAAAGGTGAATGTAAATTACTTGTTTTAAAGCAAAATAGTTTAAATGCATTTTACACTTGACAAAGTGAATTTCTTTCCCTTCTTTAACCATTGTTAAGTCACTTGCCTAGTTTTAAGTTCGAATGATGTTCTTTAGAGGAGTGTAGATGTGGAATGTGGCCTGTGGTTTCATGGAATTTATTATATTGGAGGATATGGTTTTCTTTCGAAGTCCTACTAGCCTAATATGATAATATTACTATGAATGTGATTTACTTGCTATGTATCAATATTGCTTGCAATTGTTTGATTTTATGGAGTTAGGATACATGGACTAAGTGTGTATTAGCTCACTCCCTCCTTGTTCCCTTTCCAGGTTCAGATTAAGCATGTATGGAAGTTATTTTGGTGATGACCTATTAGCAGCCTTTTTGCCAGTTTCACGTGAATGGTTACTGTGAAGTGATTTATATCTTGCCATTTTTGTAATTAATTAAGCCTACTCGTCGAATGTGTAAGAATGTGGACGGCTATGAACCTATGTATATGTTGCTATAGCACTTGTTATTAATTAGTTCGAATTTCAATAACTCGGGCATGTGACCCATGGTAGTGACTCATGTGACCTAGCATTTTATTTTATCTTATTATAAGACTACAGGTACCCTTAGCTTAAGCTAAACTGTATAACGTTGCAAATATAGGCAGAACTCTTGCAGTTTTATCTCAGAATGCCTAATCACATGTTGAAGTTTAAGTTCGACCTCAGTAGCCTTAGGGATTTCTTCTAGAAGTCCCAGTGGTGTGACGCCTCCTGGGGATAAGGATTGTTACATTGGCAGGTATCGGAGCCATAGGTTGCATTACGCATTTAGAAATAATAACAGGAGTTGCAATGTGCGAAATATGCGATTTATGTGCTTGCATTAACGTGTTCTACCTGTATATTATCTATAGTAATTGCATGACCTATGGCATATATATATATGCTGCTTTTCACACTTACCCTTACAGTTATAGTGTAGGATGGTGTTCCACATTGTGGACTAGGTATATTTACCTTTTTGGTGGGCCACCTACAATGCGGTCATATATTGGAGAGCTATAGAGAAGAGCAACTGGTGGGGGGCCTCACGGGGTCACCTAGAACTACTGCGTGGTAAAGTTTATCAAGAAACTCCCTATGACTGGGAGGTGCAGAGAAGTAGCCGTCACCCTCCGTCAGTGGACGGTGCACATGAGGACATATGCCCCTTTTACAAATTGGGGCTCAATAGAGTTTCTATTACTGGCAGAGCACCAAGTAGACTATTTGGAAATTACGCCTTTCCAGAGGAGCATTGCTGAAAGTCAGCTCATGCATAATGCACTAATCCAGCTTGCCGAAAACTAGCACCTTCCCACTAACCTGTCCGAGAGCGCCCAACTTGAGCATGATCAGATGAGGCTACTCTTTGCTGAGAGACCACAAGCTGAGTGCTACCAGTGAGTAGGCACAATGTGTGTGCACTGAGTAGATGCCTTTGGGATGATCTACCCCCGAGGGTAGCAAGGCACAATGCTCAGAGTGAGAGAGTTGGTTGATGAAGAGTACAATATTGAATATGCTTCCATTATGAGGCGGGAAGAATTGTTGGCCCCTGACCCTAACGAACCAGAGAGGTCGGATGACTACATGATCGATAATCCCCCTGAAGATGACTCTTTAGATGAGGAGTAGAACAGAGTAATTTGAACCAAGGTTCACAGATAGTGTAATGTGTATAAATAAGATAGTTGTAACCCTTTTAGTTTGTTTTCTTTCTAGAAAAGGCACTAGAACAGTAGGAGCTCTCAGTGACTTTCAAGTCATAACATTTGTACTCAAATAAAATAAATGCGAGTGGTTGCTTACCTAAGTGTTATGTGCTCGCCAATTTGCTTATGCGTATATGTGCACTCCCTTAAGTGAAAACATGGTATGCATGTATGACCTTATATGGGTTAAGCTAAGACTTGATTTATGACTATACATAACACTCTTCTACCTTACTAGCAAACAATTTCATTAACTAAAGGATCCTACCCCTTGTAAATCATAGCATGGTTTCGATACTAACTTCTAACTGAAATTAGAACTAAGTAGCCCCATGTCTAAATGTGTAAATAGATGCCTCTATGACACGAACCACTACCTGAGCCTACTGCTATGGAAATGATCTGTTAGTTCAATAAGTTAAAACCCCCTAAATTTAGACGTGGGTGAAACCCCTTAACATATGAGGAATGGCTTAGAAGGATGGAAAACTTATTTGAGATTATGGAATGCCCAGAGAGGTTTAAGGTACGCCTGGCCACTTCTCAGTTTGAAAAGGAAGCTGAATTTTGGTGGGGGATAGTTAAACCTTGAGCAAGTGAGCGTGCATTAAATTAGGAGTTAACTAAGGACCCTGATGGATGCCTAATACTACCCCTGGGATGTAAGGAGGGCTAAGGAATAGGAATTCGTATGCCTCAACTAAGGAAATATGAGTGTGATGGAATATGAGGCAAAGTTCAATGAAGTAAGCCTTTTTACATGCAACCAAGTGGCTACTGAAGAAATAAGGATGGACCACTTTGAGCAAGGAGTAAAAGGGGAGGTAAAGCATATGATAGCAGGGCATGCTTATGTCAACTTCCAAGAAATGTACCAAAGGGTCGTGAAGATAGCTTGAATCATGAATGAAACTGAAATCAAAAATAGGGAGAAGGGCCAGGCAAAGAGAAAGTTTAGCCCTGGAGGGTCCAGTTCACAGGGAAACAGAAACTTCAGGAGATTTAACCTTGGGAAGAACCAAGACGAGGGTGAACAACCCGCTCAATGGCAACAAAAGAAGACATGTGCAGTCGTCAACATTTTGGCCCGTGCAGAAGCAACACGGGCCAATGCTTTGGATGTGGTGAAATAGGACACAAGATTGCTAACTACCTAAAGGCAGCATGCAACAGCCAGTGCAACACTTAAAAATCAAAAGTGGGAAGCAACCCTGCAGCACAACGAGGTCGCCCTCCAACTAGTGCTTCCTTAAGAAGCAATAGGAGTAACAAAGCAGGAGGCCAAGTATTTTGCTTGGAAGGAGAAGAGGCTGAAAATCCTAGCACTACAGTGCTAGGTGCTCTTCTTATTAACCATCTTTATGCTCATATTTTATTCAACTCTGGTGCTACTCACTCATTTGTAAACCCTGAATTTGCAAAGAAATACGCCAATAAAACTGACGACATGGACATACAACTATATGTGGCCACTCCCCTAGGATTTGTTTATCATACCGACACCATTTTTAAGAATTGTGCTATTAATGTGGATGGGAGAGTCCTTTATGTTGAATTGACCCAATTAGAGATATAGGGATGGGATATTATTTTGGGGATGGATTGGTTAGCTAAACATAAGGTGGCCATAGATTGTGAAAAGAAGCTAATCACTTTCTTGACCCCTGAAGGGGAAAGGATAGAATTTAACGGAAATGGCTATCAGAAAACCATTCCAACCATATCCGCCATGCAAGTTTTCAAAATGCTGAGAAAAGGGTATCAAAGTTATCTATTGCAATTGAGGTTGTAGAACCCAAAGAACCAGCTTCCTTTGCAAACTGATAAGTGGCCAGGCATACCTTAAATCTCTCTGGGTATTCCATAATCTCAAACAAGTTTTCCATCCTTTTAAGCCATTCCATATATGTTAAGCGGTCTGGCCCACCTCCAAATTTAGGGGGTTTTAACTTATTAAACTAACAGATCATTTCCATGCTAGTAGGCTCAGGTAGTGGTTCGTATCATGGAGGCATCTATTTACACATTTAGACATGGGGTTACTTAGTTCTAATCTCAGTTAGAAGTTAATATTGCAACCATGCTATGATTTACAATGGGTAGGATCCTTTAGTTAATGAAATTGTTTGCTAGTAACGTAGAAGAGTGTTATGTATAGTCATAAATCAAGTCTTAGCTTAACCCGTATAAGGTCATTCATGCATACCATGTTTTCACTTAAGGGAGTGCACGTATACGCATAAGCAAATTAGCGAGCACATAACACTTAGGTAAGCAACCATTCGCATTTGTTTTATTTGAGTATAAATGTTGTGACTTGAAAGTCACTGAGAGCTCCTACCATTCTAGTGCCTTTTGTGGAAAGAAAACAAATTAAAAAGGGATCCAACTATCTTATTTATACACATTACACCATATGTGAACCTTAGTTCAAATTACTCTGTCCTACTCCTCATCTAAAGAGTCATCTTCAGGAGGATTATCAATCATGCAGTCATCCGACCTCTCTAGTTCATTAGGGTCAGGGGCCAACAATTCTTCCAGCCTCACAACAGAAGCATATTCAATATTGAACTCTTTATCAACCAACTCTCTCATTCTGAGCATTGTGCCTTGCCACCCTCGGGGGTCGATCATCCCAAAGGCATCTACTCAACGTACACACATTGTGCCTACTCACTGGTAGTACTTAGCTTAGGGTCTCTCAACAAAGAGTAGCCTTATCTGATCATGCTCAAGTTGGGCGCTCTCAGACAAGTTGGTAGGAAGGTGCTGGTTTTCGGCAACTTAGATTAGTGCATTATGCACGAGCTGACTTTCAACAATGCTCCTCTAGAAAGGCATAATTCCTAAATAGTCTACTTGGGGCTCTACCAGAAATAGAAACTCTATAGACCCTCAATTTATAAAAGGGGCGTATGTCCCCATATGCGCCGTCCAGTGACAAAGGGTGACGGCTACTTCACTACACCTCCCAGTCATAGGAAGCTTCCTGATAAACTTTACCACCCAGGAGTTTTGGGTGACCCCATGGGGCCCCCACCGGTTACTCTTCTCTATAGCTCTCCAATATATGACCCCATTCTAGACGGCCCACCAAAAAGGTAAATATACGTAGTCCACAATGTGGAACACCATCCTACACTATAATTGTAAGGGTAAGTGTGAAAACTAGCATATATATATATATATATATATATATATATATATATATATATATATATATATATATATATATATATATAGGTCATGCAATTACTATAGATAATATAAAGGCAGAACACGTTAATGCAAGCACATAAATCACGTATTTCGCACATTAAAACTCCTATTATTATTTCTAAATGCGTAATTCAACCTATAGCTCTAATACCTCCCAATGTAACACCCCTCATCACAAGGAGGCGTCACATCGCAGAGACTTCTAAAAGAAATCCATAAGGCCATTAAGGTCGAACTTAAACTTTAACATGTGATTAGGCATTTTGGGATAAAACTGCAAGAGTTCTGCCTATATTTGCAATGTTATATAGTTTAGCTTAAGCTGAGGGTACCTGTAGTCTTGTAATAAGATAAAATGAAATGCTAGGTGACATGAGTCACTGCTAGGGGTCACACGCTCGGGTTACTGAAATTTAAACTTGTTAATAACAAGTGCTATAGCAACATATAGATAGGTTCAGAGCCGTCAACATGCTTACACATTTGATGAGTAGGCTTAATTAATTACAAAAATGGCAAGACATAAATCACTTCACAGCAACCATTCATGCGAAACTGGAAAAAAGGCTGCTGACAGGTCATCACTAAAATAACTTCCATACCTGCGTAATCTGAACCTGGAAAGGGGATAAGGAAGGAGTGAACTACCACACACTTAGTGAGTGTATCTTAGCTCTATAAAATAAAACAATTGTAAGCAATATCGATATGTAGCAAGTAAATCGCATTCATAGTAATATTATTATACTAGGCAAGCAGGATTTCAAAAAGAACCTTGTCCTCTAATACAATAGATTCCATGAAACCATAGGCCACATTCCACATCTACACTCCTCTAAAGAGCATCATTTGATCTTAAAACTAGGCAAGTGACCTAAAAATGGTTGAAGAAGGGAAAGAAATTCACTTTGTCACGTGTAAAATGCATTTAAACTATTTTGCCTTAAAATGAGTCATTTACATTCACATTTGGTCTGCATAAGAATTTATACTTTATCTGAGTTCCTAAATTATCAAAAGTAAGAACTCAAATAATCATTTACATAATAGGAAAATAAGATTATTTCCTCTAGCATAAGATTTCATAGCGTGCTAATTAGAGGAGACCTACACTCGCCTTACGTTAGATCTACACTCAAAAATCGCATTATCTCTGGGGCATAATATAACGTCGGACCTTACGCATCTGGGAAGAATAGGGTAATGGCAGTCTCTAACCTCGATAATGTCCTCTTTAGGGGAAACAACTCACTCCTTAACCTGCGGACAGCCCCGCCCTCAAGGTTTTAACATGTGTCACATGACCTTGAACCTTACCCTCTCCTGGGTCTTCTAAGGTTCCTATTTTTAGGTCTACTCCCTAGGCTTGTCCGCTTAATGAGGACTTATCTTAGCCACTTCTAATTAAACCATGTCATTTTAATTATTCAAAGTCCTATGACAAGCAATAGAGGCCTTTTCCGACCTTTAGTAGGTTACGAGCCCTTTTTCATTACAATAATCGTTTTGCAAAGCCATATTCACACTTATTAAGCCAAAACAAATTCCGTAACCGTTTCATTGGTTCAAGAATTTTTACCTTAAAAAGGGAAAGTGATTTAAGATCATTTTGATTTCACTAACTCAAATCTTACTCTTTAAACAACTTAATAATATAAGTAAATCGTAACTTAATTTAGCAACTAAACATTTTAGTCCCTTCTAAATTCGTTTCAAGCTTTCATAAATAAAGAAAAAATTTAAAACGAGCTCAAGTTCTTAGAGGAGCACCTTTCCTAATTTAGATTCTCATTTTATTGATTTAGTTCATCAAACAATTTAGCTAAATCATACTGCAGCTTAAAAATCATTCGCTGTAAGTAATTTTAGCAAAATCAGCCTATAACTAATTTCAGTTTCAATAACTGAGTAGAATTGACTAATAGTTTACTTTTAGTTTTAGTAATTTAGTAGAATTAATTCATAATCGCACTTTTGGGCTTAATTCGCAATATTGTAAACAAATCAACATTCCGGGCTCCTTCCTCATAGCACCTTCGACAACAATCTTCAATTTCACTGAACGGTTTACCTCGAATTCATTAACTGTTTGCTTTAATTTCAAATCAACATCCTCATCAACCCAATTCTCATGATTAACAATTTAAGCACTACCAACTGACATATAATGACAATTACAGTACATACTCAAATTAGATTATAATTTATGCATAAACATATCCTAAAATTGACCATAAATAAACTCAATCATGTAATTAACACCCAATCCTCAAAATTGAACAACTCAGGAGCCACCAAACCAACATGCAACCATAATTCCAATATATGATCAAAATCAGAATATAATGGAGCATAATCTAACCCAGATTCTACATTTTAACACAACATAATCCCATATGTAAACTCATGCATTCTGTTGAAGCACATGCCCTTCAATATCTCAACAGAAGGTCGTAAATTTTTTGTGAAATACCACTAATTTGAGGAGATTAAGAACACCCACCTCCTTTCCAAGCTTAGGACCCGATTTAAGGGTTTTGAGCGTAGTTTTGGATGCAAAGGAACTCGAAATTCATCCCTCTTTGCTGGCACTCTCAGACCTGAAGCAAACCAACACAGACCCATTTTTCTGCCCCCTTCTTTGCTGCCGCCATTGCTGCTACTGTTGTTGCTGTTTGCACTCGAATTTATGGCACTTTGAAGATGGTTAAGGACTGAGATACATGGCTGAGCTTTGACACATGTTTGATGCTTCAGATTCACGCAGAGATGACCACTAAAATGGTGAATTCAGCCAGAAATTTTCATAGATGTCAGGGGGAATTGGGTCGTTGTGACTTTGGGGAGGTTAGAAGTGAAGTTTGGAGGTTGATAGAGGTGGAATGGTGGTTTTGCTTCCTGCATGCATGCGTGACAGGAAGAAGAGAATGGGGTGTCGGGCTCTGCTGTGGGCCAAGGGGCTCCTGCTCTCTCTTATATTTTACCTTTTTTTATTTTGTTGCCTGCTCATTCAGCTAATATTACTAGCCCAACCTTGTGTCTCTTAGTCCAAAGCCAAGTCGTTAATATAATCGCTCGTTGATTTATTTATTCTCACTAATGAGGCTCGGTCTAATATTCAACAAATAAATTCTAAGGTTTGTCAATCCAATCACACTCGGGAAACTACTTGATTTAGTAATCGATAATAATTCTCATTAACGCTGTTAAGATCATCGTAAAATTTCAAAACTAATAATAATAATAATTTTTTTTTAATAAAATTACCACTTAAGCAAGCACATTGATATTAATTTAACTTAGCTCAATAATAAGCACAACTTCATAATGACATAAGGCAGAATAGTCAGCTTAAACATAAAAATAAGGAACACAGGTATTACATTTGTAATGATGATCATACTACCACAAGCTCATGGATAAGGGAAGAATGGGTCATTCCTGGGTCTCTAGTAGGCCATATTCACTTGCTCTTATCCAGTAGACAACTGGTGAGCCAAACTCAATATATGATCTAAGGCCTGACGATGAGAATAAAACACTGTGGAAGTCTGAGAAGTCTGGGGTTACTGAATAGATAACCCCTTCAACATATTCTATAAGATTCTAATCTTAGACTCTAGGTGACTCACATCAGAAACAACATGCATTCCTCCCATAGCAAACCTAGAACTTAGGTTGTCATCTCCAGTTGTTTCCCACTGCATTGTCTTCTTAGCTAAGTTCTCTAAAAATTCTCGAGCAGTAGTGGCACTCGTAGAAAGAAAGTCAGCCTGCTATATGGACTCTAATATGGTTCTAGTTCATAAGTCAAGTCATTCATAAATAATTTGGCAAAGACACGACTGTTATAAAACATGATGGGGACACTGAACAAGCAAATTCTTAAACCTGCCTAAATATTTCAAAAATGATTCCTTATCCAATTGAACAAATTGATTAATTTCATTCCTTAATTTTATAGTTTTGGCATTGGAAAAATACTTTCTTAAGAACAAGTTAACTAGGTTTACTAATGTTTTGGCATTTGGAATCTTAAGAACAACTTAACAAGGTCTACCAAGTAGAAATAGAATTAGCAACTGAGCCATATATATATATATATATATATATATATATATATATATATATATATATATATATATATATATATATATATATATATATATATATATATATCTCTTTTAATAGCATCTTGTAAAGAAAAAGGAATTAATTTCACTCTCACTACATCCACAGATATATAAGGAAAATGCATCGTGAAACGTACTTCTTCAAATTCTCTCAAAAACATGTATTTAAGCATCCTCTAAACCAGTGAATTTAGGGAGCATTTGAGTGTAATGAGATCTCAGCTCAAAGGTGACATTAGATCCTAGGTCAAGTATATTAAAACACACTGGCAAACTAGTCCTCGGAGGATACAAAATATCATTTACAGTTCTCTCTTGTACCATTCTTTCAATTCAGGTTTAGACTTAAGTTCCGGATCAGGTTTGGGTTCAATCCTAATAAGTCTTCTTCTCTTAGGGCTTTCTAACCCAACCGATCGTGCATTACCAAAATCCACTAAACTATTTTTGGCCTTCCCTTTTTTTTGGTTTTTTTAAATTTTTCTAAGATAAAAATAAAAAAATAAATCAAAACCTAAAAGCCAAAGCTAAAAAGAAAATTAAAAAAATTAAAACTACAAATTCAGAATAATATACAAAGAAAATTCAGTAAAATCAAGAACAACATGAACATATTTTTCTCTAATTTTTTCTGACCTAGAATAATGCCGAAAGGTCAAATAGAAAATTACTTACAGAAATTCCGAGAAATTCCTAAAAATCCCATGATAATTCATCTAGCATTTAAGGAACCCAGGAAACCTACTAAAAATATTAGAAAAGAAAAATAAGCACTAATTTTTCATAGAAAAATCAAAACGAAAACCTAAAAATGACCAAAAAAATTGCACTAAATTTGCATTGATTTTTTTCCTAGTTTGACCTACCTGACTGCACTGTTCGCAATCGAATTTTTTTCCTCTATAGAAAATTAAAGACTAAACTAATAAAAGCAAAACTAAACAAAAATAAAATTAGAATATAAACTTTAAACAAAAAAATAAGAGCAAAAAAAAAAATTCTAAAATACTTACTCTAAAACAAAAATTGAAACTAACTCTAAGAAAAAGCAAAAATGAAAACAAAGATTCAATCACTATTCTAAGGCTCAGCTCAATAAAACTTGCAACTTAATTTCACAAATGTCATCCCCGACAACGACGCCAAAATTTGGTTGTGATTTCCACAAGCATGTGGTTTTATCGTTGCTATACTTGTGGGTGTCCTCCTCAGGGACAGTTTACAAAATTAGATTGCTAATAGCCTAAAGTAGCTTATACTAAGACAAAATTTATCAAGCAAAACAAAACTAAAGGTTAAATTACCTTATTTGACTAGCTTAAAACTAGTAGCTAAACTATTTTAATCATCTTAAACATTGAACCTACCACTGCAAAGCTAACAAGAAAATGAAAAAATTCAATTCCCTTTTTAATCACCTGAAATTCGTAGAAGTCCAGTAAATCAAAAGAAATCAACCAATCCACAATAAAAATTGATAAAACAAAGGTAATAGAAAACTTTACATTATAGTGAGCCAAGTACTTGAGATCGGTTTGCAATTCTTAGCAATTCAAAACTAGGTACATGGAGGAAGAAGCCAAATTGTGTATAAGTCTTGGAATCAAGTCAAACCACATGCAACTAAACCCCTCCAAAATAGATTTCACATAGCCAGTATTGCCATTAACAAGCTTGAAATTCAAGACCAAAATGAAGGAAACTCACGGTTGAAGGAATTAACTCATAAATCTAACTCAAATTTAAATCGAACACTTATAATTTGGACTCCAAACCCAGATCCTGAGTCAATTAAAGCAATTATCAGTGCATTACATGAACTTTAAAATTCTGAAAATTTAATTCAAGAAACCTAAAGAAGGACATTGAAGAAGGGGGAAAAAAGACTAAACTATATCACTACTTGCTACTCTATATTGCTACTCTTTTGCTGCTGCTTCTTTGCTTTTCATCATAGCCCAAAATTGCTCCCAAGCTCTTGATTATTCCCATTAATTCTTGAATTAAACTCAATCTCGTAATTGCCAAAGTCTACCTTCAATAGAGCCTTCACTAACCCTAGAAACTGATGAGATGATGATGGTGTCAATGATGGTGAATGAAGGAGGAGAGAGAAAGAGAAAATAAATTAAAGAGGGGTGGAATGGATGGGTAGTTATGGCCGGCTAGGGGAATGAAGAAGAAGAAGCGAAAAAGGGAGGGTCAGGTTACTGGGTGAAAGAAGAAGAAGAAGAAGAAGAAATAAAATTAAAAAGAGGAGAAGGCACATGCAATAGGCGTGAGGATGTGAGAAGGTTAAAAAGAAAATGAAAGGAGTAGGGCATGGGCTAGGCTACTCGTTGGGCCGAAGGAAAGAGGAATACACCCGTTCGATAGTGGGAGAAAATGCAAAGATAGGGGTGCAACCTCACAAGTCATGTGAGACACACATATCAGAGGAGGAGAAGGTAGGCATGCTACTGTGAGAAGACAAACTTGGAGCTGTCCTGAGAAGGTAGGCCTGGAGCCTTCACAAGAAGGTGGGCCCAGAGGCTATCGGGCTTAGAATGTTATTTTCCACTCTTCTTTCAAGTGATCTAACATTTTTTGCTCCATCTCTTTTAGCAAACAACTTATTCCTTTTTTAATTTTCATAATTCCTACAAAATAAATAAAACATATTAAAATTGCCAGTTCTATCATTTCCCATCGAATCTCGATGAAGTACAAGGACCCCAATTGCCTACAGTCATAGGGGATCAACTCATTCATAGGCCATTTTTTCAATTAGGGGCTAATGTCAAATTGCTATTCTTCATTGGGCATGAGATGCTACGGTTAGGTGAGCTAAAACCTACAGATGTGGTCATCTAACTAGCTGATATATTGACTAGCATGCTGTGGTTGTGGTAGAGGATTTGCTGATTAAGGTTGGTAAATTCATTTACCTGGTAGATTTTGCTATGCTTGAAAGTAGGAAGGTAGCTAATACTGCTAATCAGATCCCTATCATTCTAGGGCATCCTTTCTTGGCTACTACAATGCCTTGATTAATCGTCAGAATGAAATGACGAGACTAGCTTTTGGTAACATAACCTTGGAGTTAGAAAATTTTAATTTGTAAAGACAATCTTCTGGATTTGATGATATAGAAACTTCTACACTTACATAGGTAGAGGACTCTGTGTTTGAAGATGAGTTTGATGACATGTTCGCTATTGAGTATGAGTCCATTTATGAATGACAATGAGATGAGTTAGAATTTGATAACTTGTGCTCTACTTCTCAATATTTGATTGCTTCTGCTACTAAGTCTGATTCCCCTCATCCATCTGTAGAATTAAAACCTCTTTATGATTATCTTAAGTATTCATTTTTGGGACTCGATGAATCTTTACATGTGATTATTACTTTTAACTTAGACCAGAACCAAGAGAAAAAAACTGATTGCCTTACTTAGAGAGAACAAGGAAGCCATATGGACTTTAGGGAATATCAATAGTATTAGTCCCTTGATTGTACAACATAGGATCCATTTGAAGGATAATACTAAGCCCTACCATGAATATCAAAGCCGTTTGAACTCAACTTTGTAGGAAGTAGTTAAAAAAAAAGTGCTTCAGTCGCTAGACTATGAGATTATTTATGCAATTTCTTATAGTGAGTGGATTGGCCCTATTCAAGTTATTCCTAGAAAGCCAGTATTATTGTGATTAGGAATGGCAAGAGTGAGTTAGCTCCTACTCAAGTGCAATCTGGGTGGCGCATTTGCATAAATTATAGAAATTGAATTTTATCACTAGGAAATACCATTTTTCCCTTCCATTCCTTGAGCAGATGTTAGAGAGGTCAGTTAGACATTCATTCTATTGCTTTTTAGATGGATGTTTTAGCTATACCCAGATCTCTATTGCTTATGATGATAAGAAGAAGACTATTTTTACATATCCTTTTGGTACGTATGCCTTTAAGAGAATGCCCCTTGGACTTTGTAATACCCCTGTTACCTTTTAAATTTACATGATTTTTCATTTTCTCATATTTAGTTGAATAGTGCATAAAAATTTTCATGAATGACTTTTCTATGTCTAGGTCTTCTTTTTTTTAATTGCCCATCTAATATGAATGAAGTGTTGAAAAGCTATAGGGGGAAAAATCTGACTTTGACGTGGAAGAAATATCATTTCATTGTAAAAAGGAGATAGTCTTAAGTCATGTTATTTCTGGAGAGGGAGTTGAAGTAAATAAAGTTGAGAATAATTTGATTGTTAATCTTCCCCCTCCAATGTAAGTGAAAGAGGTAAGAACTTATCCTGGATACATTGGCTTTTATCGTCATTCCATGAAGGACTTTAGCGAGAGAGCCACACCTTTGACCAACCTTTTAACTTTCACTTTTCCGAGAAATGTAATATAGTATTTATTAAACTTAAGGAAGCCTTAACCTCTGCTCCCATTTTTCATCCTCTCATTTGGGGGAACGCTTTGAGTTATTGTGTGATGCATCTAATTATGTTGTTGAGGTTATTTTAGGGCAACGTGTTGATGAGAATCCTCATGTCATTTGTTATGTTAGTCGCACTTTGAATGATGGTCCAGCTGAACAACACTGCGACCAAGAAATAATTATTGACTGTGATATTTGCTTTTGAGAAGTTTAGATCCTACTTGATTAGGTCTGGAGTCTTCGTCTATATTGACTGCTCTGCTCTTAAGCACATGCTTTCTAAGAAGCATATTAAACTTAGGCTTGTGAGATGGATTTTGCTTTTACAAAAAATCGATTGTGACATTAGAGATAAGGAAGTTTCTGAGAACCTAATGGCTAATCACTTGTCTAGGATTATCTATAGTATAGAGCTTGAGTCCTATATTTTTGAATGCTTTCTTGATGAGCAGTTACTTGCAGTCCACCCTAACCCTTGGTATGCTAATATTATGAGCCACCTAGTGTTTAGTAGGGTTCCTAAGAGTTACTGTTTGGACACCCAAATTTCCATTTAAGTACTTCTAATCACTTAGTGTTTATTCGTAATCAAGATTATTTTGATGTTTTATTTGGATCTTGTGATTTTATAGGAATAATGGTTTAATGTAATAATAGACATAAAAGAAGCACAGTAAAGAGATAGAAATCAGGAAAATACAAACGGAGTCAGAATAAGTTAAGTGGGCCTGGTCATAGTTGGACTCCACTAACAAGCCCAGCGGTAGTCATGAGTGCTGCCCATCTTGTTTCCTAATCAGCACAAGTCTAACTCAGTCCATCTTGTTCCCATGCGCACGACATAATGAAGAGCAGTCCAGTGACAAAGAAAACGAAGAATGACAGCATGGGCCCACCTTTGTCTTCTACCCGTCCCACTCCCACGGTCTGGGTGTGTTTCATTTGTTTCTATCGGGCCCAACAAGAAAAAATTACTTCCTAAAGTTCCTCGTCACTCATGCCCAAGTCAATCCTCAGGAGAAGATGTTGGGTAATTGGGAGAAGAAATCAGAGTTGCACTACCTTAGTAACTATGGGAGTTTCCTAACTCTACTCAAATTTAGAGAACAGGAAATACAAGAATTGTACCTTGGCTGGGAGAGGCGGTAGTTTAGTGAATAGGAAGCTATGTGATTAGGCACATTAGGGGGATGACAATACCATAAAAAGGGAGGTGGAAGCAATCAAGGGGACATAAATTTTTCTAGTTTCATTCATCAAGATCGTAGGGTTTAGTTTTTCTCTCTCTATTATTCTTATTCTTCTTCTCTATTTTTGCAGAGCTTGATTTAATCGAATTACAGTTTTTATTTTCTTTTCTTTTCTATTGTGGTTCTACGCAGATCCTAAGTTGAAGTATGATTTAGTAGCTTTTAGATTTAAATTCCCAGTTCCAGGTTCATGTCCTTTCAAGCTATTCGTCTTCTAGCAATTCATGATGCCCGCAATCTCATGTTTATTTAATTAGACACACCAAGCTTTGGGGGATTCTCATGATTCATGTTGCGGTGCCTCATGCCTTTGTTTTATTTTATTCTTTTCTCTTAGCTGTGTTTATTACACTCCTCAGTTTTTGTTCTCATCATGAATTTCCTAAAGTAGAATACCAGAATGCGTGATCATTATTTAATTGAACATGTGCATTAGTGGCAAAAGTTAGGCATTGGTTTTTTTATTATATTTTAATCCCTTGGATTCATAGTATTAGATTGTTAGTAGTATTTGTTGAAACAATCATGTGTAAGGTTTTGATGATAACAACTCAAATATATCAGTCAACATACTATCATGCTATACTTAAGTAGTGTATTAGAATTGTGTGGTGAGACAGGTTGCAAACACCCTGGAGAACAGTTCGAATGAGCATAGAGTATCAAAGTTGATAACATGCATAAGAATCTGAAAACATTGCCTCAGAACAGTTCAGAGCACAGAGCATTGGAGCGTCGCATGGAACATCAAAATCACGTGAAAGGAGTTCAGCTGATAACAAGAGTTTTAGACTTAGTATTGGCTTTATTTTTTAGATTCTTGTTAATATGCCAATTAGAAGATCTTGACTTATACTCACCTTGAAGGAAATTCTAGTGCTAACTCAGAACACTGCTCAGAACAGTTTGAGCAATCAGGTCTGCAGTGTTCTGAGGGCAACGTATAAAACTTTTGTCCCAAGGATTTTCAAGTGTTTTTCTATTGTCAAAATTCCTAACATATTGGGGATTGATTTTCTGATAATATTTTATCTTACAAAGAGTCCTTCACTGAATAATATTGTTTTCCTAAAAAGATACTATCAAAAGATTTTATCTTAACCTTTAAGATATGATTTTCAAAAAAGATAATGTTGAGAGATTCAATTCCGTTTGGAATACTTATTATTTTTGAGAGTTATTGCTAAAATCCAAAACCTCCCATATACTTGTAGCATAAGTATTCGGTGGGTATATAATCTCTTGCCTCTCGACGTTTTAATTCATGGTTTTTCAGGAGCAAAATTGTGTTTTCTGTTAGAAAATTTTTTGATTGAAAAACCTTCAACTGTGCTAAATTGAGTTATCTATATTGGCATAATAGGGATTGTATTGTACCTTACATTCAGCTTATTTAGAAGCATTCAAAGTAAGGTGGTTTTCTATTCTCCTCTGTCATCAGTGAGATTAGAGTGTGTGCAAGTCTTGGGAGACTTTGGATGTGGTGTGTGGCTAGTTCTCAAGTGGAGGCTAGTTACGTGTTTGTAACGAGGGTCTCGGGGGAGACTAAGTTACGTGTGTGACGTAGTCACGTGTGAGTTACATGTGTAACGAATTCGACCTGTTTAGTGAAAGTATGGTTGAAGTCCTACAGTGGTAGGTCGTGGTTTTTACACCTCAGTTGGGCTAGGGGTGGTTTTCCACGTAAAAATATTGTATCTCATTTACTGTTTCCGCAATTATACTTGTTTTTGCCTTACTGCAAACACGCGTTCCAAACAGTTCCGACGAGTGTTTTAAGAAAACCGAAAAAACTGGTAGATACAATTCACCCCCCTTTTGTGTCCTTGTGTGAGTAAATCTAACAAGCGGTATCAGAGTAGAGTTCGCATATTTAGATTAACATCTTGAGAGATCCTGAAAAGATGAATGCTCCACCAGGAATCTTAAAAGGTCAATTTGTGATCAGACTTCCATATTTCAATGGACAGCATTACAACTGGTGGAAAAATCGAATGGAGAACTACATCCAAAATGAGGATTATGAGTTATGGATGCTTATTGTGAATGGTCCTTACATTCCAGTGAAAGTCACAACTGATAGGAAGACTGTTCCTAAGGAGCCGAAGGAATTCGACTCAGACGACTTCAGGAAGATGGAGAAGAATGCCAAGGCCAAGAAACTGCTATATTTTGGACTCAGACTTGACGAGTACACTCACATCTTAGAGTGTAAATCCGCAAAAGAGATATGGAATGCCCTTCAAGTTGCTCATGAAGGAACCAGCCAAGTCAAGCAATCTAGAATCGAGCTGCTGGTGAGGAAATATAAGCTATTCGAGATGAGCGATAAAGAAACAATCATGGACATATATACTTGGTTCACCGATATTACTAATGAGTTAAAATCATTAGGAAAATCCTTTACCACTGAAGAGTTGGTTAGGAAGATCCTATGAATTTTACCTCATTCGTGGGAATCAAAGGTCACTTCGATTCAAGAAGCAAAAAAGATGAATGAGATCTCCTTGGATGAGCTTATTGGGAATCTACAAACATATGCACTAAGAAGAAACTCCCATATGAAGGAAGAGGGGAAGAAAGACCGAGGACTTGCGCTAAAAGCTAGAGAAAGCGATAGCTCAGATTTGATGAAGAAGGAATGGCCATGATTGCTCGAAAATTCAAAAAATTCTTCAAGAAGGCTGAAAGCAAATACAAGAAGGGCAACACCAGCAGGACTAATAACAGTGATCGTGATCAGTTCTCAGGATGCTTCAAGTGCGAAAGGCAAGATCATGTTGTGAAGAATTGCCCTTTGCTAAAGGAAGAACAGGGGTCAGAACAGGTCCGAACCAGAGGCAAAAAGACGCAGTTAACTAATGCTGAAAAGCAGTTCACCAAGGCAATGATGGTAGCCTGGGGTGATACCTCAGAAGAAGAAGAGGGCTCTCAAGATGGAGAGGAAGCAGTAGCTCTTATGGCCCAAAGAGAATCTGATTCAGATTCTGATTCGATCGAGAGTTTGTCCTAACTCAAGGAAGAGGTACGTAACCTTAGCAAAAGGAAACTTGAAAAATTAGTTTTTACATTGATGGAAGAATGTGAGATAGTAAATTCTAAAAATTACATGCTTAAAAATACCTGCTTAGGATTAGAAAAGGATGTTAAAAGACTGGAAAGAAAGAAACAAGAACTTGAACATATGAATGAGGTTCTCACTTGTGAAAAACTCAAAAGTGATGAAAAAGTTCTTGTTTTATGTGATGAGCTAGACACCCTTAAGGAACTAATGAACAAGAGAGAAGAAGAGTTTAACACTAATCTCTCAAAGCTGGAAGAAGAGTCCCGAGAACTAGAACTTAAGATAGAATTATTAGTGAGTGAAAACAATCAGTTGCTTGAAAAGGTTCATAAGACTGAATCTGACCTCATTAAGAACAAGCACAGGAACAGTTCCTCAGAAGCACTCAGGATAGAAGCCCTGATAAATGAAAACAGTCAGTTGCTTGAAAAGCTCTATAAGGTCGAATTTGACCATGTTCAGAACAGGCGCTGGAACATTTCCTCAGAAGCACTTATTTGGTTAAACACTCACCATAGTTGTAATAAAAAGGGACTAGGATTTGTGAATAAACCTGTTACTAGACCAGTTAACAAAAAATTTATTGGACTTTAAGAAAATATAATCTGTTTTCACTGTGGAAAAATTGGTCATTATCGCTATACTTGTCCTTTGAGAAAAAGAGTTATGGAGAGAAACTCATTGTATGTTAAACAAGTGTGGATTAGAAAAGATGACGTAACCTCCATGTCAAAGAAAATGGGACCCAAGTGGATCTAGGATCCCAAGACAAACACTTAGCTTTTTTGCAGGCTAAAATGAGAGGAGGCAATCAACTATGGTTCTTGGATAGTGGTTGCTCAAGGCACATGACGGGAGACAAATCAAACTTCCTCTCACATATAGCCTTTGATAGAGGGAGAATGGCATTTGGAAACGGCAAATCTGGGAAAATTATCGGTGTAGGTAAGATAGGTAAATCACTCTCTCACTCTATTGATAATGTATACTTGGTTGATGGGTTATAATATAATTTGCTAAGTGTGTCTCAAATTGTGTGATAGAGGTAATCATGTTGAATTCTCTTCAGATCAATGCTTGATTACCAATGTCAATTCTGGCATTTTTGTGTTTAAGGGGAGCGACACAACAATGTGTATAAAGTGTGTGTTCTTTTACTTCCCCAAAATCATTTACTTGTTTTGATGACGATGTTATGCTTTGGCACAAGAGGTTAGGTCATGCAAGCCTTTCTCTTTTGAATAAACTTGTTTCTAAGGACCTAGTAGTCGAACTACCTTCCATTAAGTACAATGATGATAAGGTGTGCGACGCTTGTGCTAGTGGAAAGTAAGTTAGAGCTTTTTTCAAGTCAAAGAACTGAGTTAGTAGTTCCTGACCTCTTGAACTACTACATGTTGATTTGTGTGGTCCTATGAGGATTACAAGTAGAGGATGGAAGAGGTATGTATTGTTTGATGAGACTAACTATATGGTTGAGCATGATACACAGGAAGAAGAGTTTGAACTTGGTCTTATAAGAAAAGACCTCTCGCTCACTCAAAGCTCCACAATTGACAAAGGTAAGGCTCTTAAAGGTGAACCAAGTCCTAGAACTGATAATTTAGAAGGTGGACAGGGAGCAAACCAGTCAGGAGGAAGCATTGCTGAACCTGAACAGAACCGGCCCACTCAACCCAATTATTCCCGAACTGATATGGGAACAAGCACCGGAACAGTTACAGAACCTATTTCACCAAGTACCCAGGAGAGATTGGTAAGTGTATCTGTGAATCCATTTATTCCACGACCTTGGAAGCACCAGAGCTCGCATCCCTTAACCAGATCATGTCTGACATTAATACAGGGGTGTAAACCATATCTAAACGTAGAAGCTTATGTGCTTTCTACTCTTTTTATCTAATGTTGAGCCAAAGAATGTTTATGAAGCCCTTACAGATTCTGACTATTTTACTGCTATGCAAGAAGAGCTTCATCAGTTCGAAAGGAACAGGGTTTGGCAACTTGAACCAATGCCTAAGGACAGATCGATAATTGGCACCAAGTGAGTGTTCAAGAACAAACTGGATGAGTTCGAAACAGTCACTCGAAACAAGGCCAGGGTGGTGGTTCAGGGCTACAACCAAGAACAGGGGATTGATTATGAGGAAATATTTACACCTATTGACCTCGGACTTAGCTTTATGGTATCCTCGAGGGTGCAATTTTGATCTCATTGGGTACGCGGATGCTAATTACACTGGATTTCTAGTTGACAGAAAAAGCACCTTAGGTATGGCTACTTTTGTTGGACCCTGTTTGGTCTCTTGGTCTATATAGAAATAGCACATAGTTGCCATGTCCACAGTAGGAGCCGAGTATGTAGCAGCTGCTCCTTGTTGTACTCAATTGCTATGGATACGGTAACAACTCAAGGACTTTGGTATTGACACAGGATGCATTCCCATATCCTGTGATAACACAAGTGCAATTAACATTGTCAAGAACTCGTGTCAACATAAAAGGACTAAGCATATTGACGTTCATCATCACTTTTTAAGAGACAATATAGAAAAGGGCTTGATTTCAATAAATTTTTATGCCACTGACAAACAAATTACTGATATTTTTACCAAGGCACTGAGTAGAGAACAGTTTGAGAGGAATAGACTTGAATTAGGTATGATTAAGAGAACATGAGAGTACTTTATCAACTCCCAATGATTGACTAGTAAGGTTTTGAGACCAAATAAATTGATTCAATGGATGCATTCAATTTTCTGTGCTGTTATTAGCATATGTGAGGAATGTGATATGCTAACAGTCGTTGAGGTCTAATGTTATTGCCCTTACTGCCCTTTGTTACTGAACATATAGCAGTCAGAACATGCGTTAAGAATAGGTTTGACCATTGTTTGAATCATGTGCTAATCAACTTACCATAATTTAAAGTGTATTGGAAATTGGATTTATTATGCCTAATCTATAATCTGCAGCTTTTCCCAAGATGTAATAATATCTTTCATGCAAAATCCTCTCTCTCTCTAAAAACCAGCGGCTAAAAAGATCATTATAGATCTGTACTTTATGTTTAGGTCAATTCATTTTAAACCTTCCTTATCTTCTGAACCACCTTCCCTCCTTCCCTCAAGAACCCGACCTTCCTCTTCTTTCTAAAACCCACTAAACCCTAACCTCTTCCTCCACTAGCTCTTCCAATGGCACGCACCCATGGTAGTGGCGCATCCTCTGGTCGCAAGGCGTGTCACCCAAGCTCACTTTAGGCCAAGAAATCAAGAAAAAGGGGAGAAAAATTACTAGACACAATCACGTCGTCACCAACATCACCGGCGGAAGCTACCCTTGTGCCCACTTATGGTATTTCTCTCTTCATCTTGCAGTTCTTCAAAAGTATCGATTTGAGACAAGTAGGAGTCAATCTTGATGGCATACCCCCTATCAAATCGATCTTGGGATGGAAATTGGTGTTATATGAACCCGGTGTGACCGAGTCAAAATCAACTGAAAAGATTGAGGAGTCTGTGTTTGTTGAAGACTGTAACGCGCCGCCCGAAGGGGGCAGGTGTGTCACCGCCATGGAAGTCCCAGAATGAACATCCACAAGGCTATTCAAACTTTTTAACCATACTTAACCTGGTCATAGGCGATAGCAGCGGAAGCTCTAATCGAAATCCAACTGAAGTTAGGTAGGGTTATTCTAAAACATGCATTTACATACAGACTTAAATCGTCCTCAGATTCAAAATTTCAATTCAAATTCAATTTTGCAATTTTGAATAGGAATCTCAAATTTCGTCTTCCCCTAATCAATTTTAGGTTGAAGAAGAGCAACAATTACTCACCTTAATTGATTTCCAAAACCAAAATCTTAATCTTCTCCTCCTCCTTCTTCTTCTCCTTCTTCTTCTTCTTCTTCTTCCTCTCTTCTTCTTCTTTTCTTCTTCTCTTCTCTTCTCTTCTCTGTGCATGGTGTGTGTATGTGTTTGTGTTTGTGTGCGTTGGGGAAAGAAGAAGAATGGGAGAGTAGTGAAGCCCCCCCTTCACGTGATAAAAAATATCCTCACCCCCTTTTCTTTTTTTTTTGGTCAAGCCACTAATTTTGACTCATCTTTCCATTTCCTTTTCCTTTTTTTTCCCAAACACTAAACAGAATGATAACATCGAAGACACATGTGCCTAAAATGAAATACGTACAATATACACATAATTTATATAGATATTGCACATAATTCAAATAAGTAACAAAATTTCGAGGCGTTACAAAGATTGGGTTGAGGAGCTCTTCTTGAATGATGCTCCCATGTGTGACGTTGATGAGGATGAACCCCTTATACGGTTTAAGAGGACCATGAAAACAACCCACCAAACATCAACCAAACCGGCTATCAAGCACTGAATAAAGACCACAACCACACCCAATGTGCCTTTCACCATATCTATACAGCGGTGTCGAGCTCAAAGTTCACGTCCTGCCATCTCACTGAGCCTACCCGAGGACAAGATTGAAAGGTCTATAAGGAAACCCAAACCAACTCCTCAAACTACCAAACCACCCTTCAAAACATCTGTCAAACCAACAACCAAAACACCTCCCGCACCTGTTTCCACCAAGAAACCTGCCCTGAACCAGGGATCTCTAGAATAGGCATTCGATCTGGGTGAAGAAAGTGATCAACTACAAAAAAAGAAAAGCTAGAAAAACCATGACACTGGGGGAAAGGTGCAGACACTTTCTTCAGAAAACTAGGGTTATAAAAAAAAATGAGTAAGGTATCATACTTTTAGGAACAGGGGCTGGGAGTGTTCCTAGAAAAATTGAAGGCCCAGGGTTGGTTAGATTTGTTTACAAGCACTAAACAGGGATGTTCTGTACGTGAATTGGCTGAATTCTATGCCAGTTGTGTTGTCACTAGTGGGATAGTGACAAGCTCAGTTAATGGCCATGAGCTACGCTTCGATGCTGATAACTTAGGAGATTAGCTTGGGCTGCCATCCAAAGGGTTTGATGTGTATGTGCGTGAGGATAAGAGCATACTAGGTGATGGACAACTGTTGGAATTGACCTAAAAGCTAGCCCAATAACCTAATTTGACTGCTCTTCGGTCTGTACGAAAGGGGGAGATGATGCCTTTGTATAGGCTATTGTTCTGGTTTGTGATTAAGAATGTGATTCCCCGGGGTCAGGGACGAAATCTTACGGACCCCATGAATATGTCTCATACAGACCTACTAGATCGAGGGGAGCAAATTAATCTACCCGCCATCATGATTAATCATATTACACGTATTGCAAACACCTCGAAGAGTTATGATATAGGCTATGGCTTCCTTCTGACTTTAGTTTTTGAGACACTTGGGATTCCCTTGCAAAAGGGGTGGGATTTTAGGTCACAGACGAGATAGGGAGCAACACTTTGCTTGAGTGTGGGTTCACAGTAAAGAAAAGTGACGGTACAGTGTCAAAACAAGGACCTAAAACACCTTTTGGCCCTGGTTCTAGTCCTGCTCCCAGTGAGGCTACCTCTTCCAGCACATCCATAGTTGAGGCACTAGTATAGGACCAGCTACATCTGAAGGAGGAGATTGCTGAAGTGAAGCACGCACTTCGTGAAGAAAAGGCCTTAAATACACAGTGCCATGAGGATATTCTATGTGCTCTTTCTGCCCTCACGGCCAAAATTGCTCCTCCCTCTCCTTCTCCCTGATTCACCTCTGATCTCAGCCCTGATCCTTGTCTTGTTTTCAACAACACTATTTTCTTCTTTGTTCGGATAAACTTGATTGTGCTTGTGATTACCAATGGTTATGTCTGATTTTAGCTGGGTTTGGTTTATGCTATGCCTTTGTCTGCTAGTGCTATTATGTGTTTATGCATGACAGGGATGGCTAATATCATTATGTACTATATACTTAACTTGTATCGCTGTTATTTTCTCTCATTACCCGTGCTGATGGGTGTATTCCTGTTGAATTTATGTAGATGGTTCCCTCGACCTTTTTGATGATGTCAAAAGGGGGAAGATAAGTATGACTACGCTTTCATTGGTCTACCTGTTTTAAGCTAATTCTTACTCTTGCTGTATCTCGTGCGTGCATTGGCCTCCTTAAATTACTATTTTGGCACCAATGTTTTTGCCCTTTACTTTGTTGCACTTTGATGGTCACTTAGTTTGTCATCATCAAAAAGGGGGAATTTGTTGAAACAATCATGTGTAAGGTTTTCATGATAACAACCCAAATGTACCAGTCAATATGCTATCATGCTATGCTTGAGTAGTGTGCTAGAATTGTGCGTTGAGACAGGTTGCAAACACCCTAGAGAATAGTTCGAATGAGCATAGAGCATCAAAGTTGATAACATGCGCAAGAATCTAAGAACATTGCCTCAGAACAGTTCAGAGCACAGAGCATTGGAGCGTCGTATGGAACATCAAAATCATATGAAAGGAGTTCAGCTGATAACAAGAGTCTTAGGCTTAGTATTGGTTTTATTTTTTAGATTCTTGTTAACATACCAATTAGAAGATCTTGACTTGACACTCACCTTGAAGGAATTTCTTGCGCTAACTCAGAACACTGCTCAGAACAGTTTGAGCAATCAGGTCTACAGTGTTCTGAGGGCAGCGTATAAAACTCTTATCCCAAAGATTTTCAAGTGTTTTTCTACTGTCAAAATTCCTAAGATATTTGGGATTGATTTTCTGATAATATTTTATCTTACAAAGAGTCCTTCACTGAATAATATTGTTTTCTAAAAAGATACTATCAAAAGATTTTATCTTAGCCTTTAAGATAAGATTTCCAAAAAACGATAATGTTGAGAGATTCAATTCCATTTGGAATACTTATTATTTTTGAGTGTTATTGCTAAAATCCAAAACCTCCCATACACTTACGCCACAAGTATTCTGTGGTTATTACTAAAATTTTCTTATTGAAAAACCTTCAACAAGTGTGCTAAATTGAGTCATCTATATTGGCATAATAGGGATTGTATTGTACCTTACATTAAGTTTATTTAGAAGCATTCAAAGTAAGGTGTTTTTCTATTCTCCTTTGCCATAAGTGAGATTAGAGTGCGTCCAAGCCTTGGGAGACTTTAGACGTGGTGTGTGGCTAGTTCTCAAGTGGAGGCTAGGCTAGTTACGTGTTTGTAACGAGGGTCTCGGGGGAGACTAAGTTACGTGTGTGACATAGTCACTCGTGAGTTACATGGGTAACGAATTCGGCCCGTTTAGTGAAAGTGTTGCTGAAATCCTACAGTGATAGGTCATGGTTTTTACACCTCAGTTGGGCCAGAGGTGGTTTTCCACGTAAAAATATTGTGTCTTCTTTACTGTTTCCGCAATTATACTTATTTCTACCTTACTGCAAACACGCGTTTCAAACAGTTCTGACGAGTGTTTTGAAAAAACCGAAAAAACTGGTAGACAGAATTCACCCCCCTCTTGTGTCCTTGTGTGAGTAAATCTAAGAGTATTCTTGTGATGTTTCATTGTTATTGTTGGGTAGGCTGAATTCTTCAGCATTAATATTAATAGTTAAATAACTTGAGTGGATAAATCTAGTCCTATCATCATTGCGGGAGCGACCCATATTTGTTGAATTTTAGTATAGATGCACGCCATGTGCTTGTGATTATTACTGCGCCTCCATTTAGGGCCGTAAAGAAGTTTTTGGCACCATTGTTGGAGATGGTTAGTACTCGATTTACCTTTTTTTGCAATGCTATTCATATTATTGTTCAGTTTTTGTTAGTAAATTGTGATTTTATTTGCTTTTATTAGTATAACTTTGTTGTTTCTATTTAATCTAATAGTTATTTTAAGTCAATAATTTAATTTAGTTATTTGATTTAATTGTTTATGTTGCTCTATTTGGCTTACTCTGTTTAGTTGTTTAATTTAGTTGTTTTAATTCAATAGTTTAATTTAGTTTATGTTCATCCATCTTTCTAAAAATTTGATCTTTATTGCTTCAAAAAGAATCAATTTTTTTTTGTTTAAGAAAAACAAAAGGAGTTTGGTTGCATGATTGATTGGGTTAGGGATCCAAATAGCAAGCGTTTGAATAAATTAGAAACCAACGTAGATAACAGTAGTGAATGGGAACCCGAATCTGAGGAGAAAGAGATGGGTGAAGTGCAACCTCAATCAGTGACACTTAATGACATCTTTTATCTACCTAGCATATAAACGGGCCTTTGAAAATGTCACTCTCGAACTCAAGCTACAATGTAACCATGTGCTTCCTAAGTTTGCAAGTACAGAGGATGCTTACCTATTTCTATGGGAGTTCGAAGAGATTTATTCCATAATGTGCTACCCTAAAGGGTATATACCCATATGCTTACCTGTTGATACTGTGCAATTGAAATTTATTTCCTTTGCTTTAAAAGATGATGCCAAGAAGTGGATGCATAGCTTGCCAACAAATTCCATTATCAACTAGGGTGGATTTGTGCAAGTCTTTCTGTGAAAATACTTCCCAATAGTAAGACTATTAAACTAAAAAATGAAATTAATCAATTTGTACAAGCTAATAGAGAGTTATTTCAACAGTATCTTGATAGGTCTAAGGACATCTTGTCTCAATGTCCCACTATAGTTGAGATCAGGCCTATTTATACCAAATTATTATGAAGGTCTTGACCAACAGAGTATGACAATGGTGTAGTCAATGTGTTAAGAGGGATTTCGTTCTAAGAGCCCTAATGATGCTTGAGAATTCCTAGAATATTTAGTTGAGAAAAACCATTAGAGATGACAGCTTGAACTCTAGGTAAAATGGGGTTAATGGTGGCATGCATGCTATGTCTGATTTAAGTTACTTTAAGTCTAGATTTGCTAGCTGTTAAAAATATGACGAGGGGTTGGTTCTGCAACAATCCCAACCTTCCTAGACTCCTGAATAGCAGGTCCAATGCCACTCACTGGATCACACTTTGAGCACGTGCCTGTACTTTGCTTACCAAGTGGCCTCAGGCAAAGAACAAGTGAACATGGCCTACCAAAGGGCAAAGAATGAACCTTATGCTCTAACTTTTAATCCAGGGTGGCATAATCACCATAAATTTTGTGCAATAGTGACTAAGTACAGTACTGCCTAATCAGTATGGAGGGTTTCCTAGAAATATCTCCCAAACCATGTTGAGGCTAAGCTACCAGGATGTTCCTAATGCACCTAGGCAGCCAACGTCTCCTCCTCCTATTGCACTTATTGCCCAGTCTCAACCTCCTCCTGGTTATAGTGAACTTGATAAATATGAAAGCAGAATTAAAAGTGATATGAAAAGGATGCTGAGAGAGAGAGTAATGAAAGAATGTAGTTTTTCTAGTTTGCTATGATAAATAGGGAGAAAGATACCTTTCTTTGTCAGCCTAAGACAAACCCTAAGGGTGGGGCCTCCACTGGCTCAGTTCCTGATAACTTAAGAAAGATAAATACTATTATAACATTGAGGCTAGGAGGAGAAATTGACAATTATGTAGATCATAACTTGAATAAAACATCTAATTCACCTCGTCCTTATCTTCTATTATTTCCCTATTACAATTGATGACTCTGAAGAATCGAAAAAGTATATGCCTTCGATACAATCACTCACCTCCTTCTAAGACTACTCCCATGCCTCTTCAATGGGTTCAGAAACTAAAAATTCTTTTGCCCAACTGGCTCAAGGGGGAAAAGAGCCAAACCCATATTAACAAGATCAAGAAGACTTTCTTCCATGTTAAGATTAAAATTCCCGTATTAGATTCTATTCAATAGATGCCCTCATATGCTAGATTTTTAAACCAAGAGGGCAATTATTGTTCCCAAGAGAGCTTTCTTAATCTCTGATGTTAGCTCCATTATCTATAGCATAAGGACCCAAGTTACTCTACCATTTTAATAGTGATAGGTGACTAGACATTGATAGAGCTTTACAGGACTTAGGAGCCAGTGCGAATTTGCTTCCATTCACTGTGTATGAGAGTCTTGGACTAGAGGAGCTGAGACCTGCCAAGATTGTCCTCCAGTTAGCTAACAAGTCTACTAACTTCTTAAGGGTGTTGTGGAGGACGTGCTTGTTAAGGTGGGGGAATTCATTTTTCCTATTGGCTTTGTAGTATCCAATACTGAGAAGGTACCTAATGTTGAGTCCCACATCCCTGTGATTTTGGGGCACCTTTTCTTGGCTACGTCCAATGCTCAAATTAACAATATGATGGGGACCATCCAACCAAACCTTCCAAAACCATTGCCAATGATCCATCCCCTGCTAGGGAGTCCAAGGAAGCCAAAGAAGTTCATACCTTAGTCAGAAATCACGTGCACAAAGAAAATAGTGAATTGCACAGTTCATACCGTTTCTGGCCCGATTTTGTTTCTCTGTTGGAGCAAAATGTAGAAGGGGAAATTTCCTGAACGCACCACCCCCTTGAATCTTAAGATCTTAGCTTTCCAACAAGACCTTTTGCAAAGCATTTGGAGTCCATTTGGTCAGTTAACCAAGCCAAAAACCGAAGATAGTGCACTGCAGGGTGCAATCCAGCACAGTCCGAAATAAAGCTCTGATTGGTTGACCTCCTCAACTCCAACTTTTGTCAAACTTTAGGGTATGAAAAGGCATCTTAATATTTATCAAATTATGGCCCTAAAGTTGAGCTAAGGGACCAGCTTGTGCTTCTTTTATCCAACCAGAGAAGGAGGAAAATTCCTTCTAACCGGTTACAAGGAGAAGCCGGCTGCCACCTTGGTTTTGGAGTGTACTCTTGTACTCTTGGTAGGTTCAAGCCCCTAAGCTGTTGTCCTAAGGTTATTAGATGCTTGACACCTCAATTTTCAGATTAATTAAGCTAGTGAGGTGTCAAGGTTAGGCTAGATCACTTGTGTAATCAACTTGTACTTGTAATCTAGCCTAGGCTTAGTCATTTAGTCACTTTTCAGCTTGTTTGCAGCCCTTGGCGAGTGAGGGAGGTGTTGGGGCTATAAATACCCCCTCTCTTCCTTTTGAAAGGGTCTTTTGCCAACTTGAATACAAACTTGAGCTTTGTCTCTCTCAAATTCCTAGTTCTATATCTTAAGTGTGGCAACTTAAGTGGTGTCTAGGTCTCTTTATCTCAATTAGGTGGTGTTCCTATATCCTAATGGATCTAAGGAGATTGCCCAAGTGTTCAACAAGAGTGGCTCCCCTTGGATTATCTCTTGAAGGCACTTGCTCTATCAAGTTGTTCTTCTTCTACCCTCACACGCCAACTCTTCCTCCTTGTTCATTTCTTTGGCAAGTGTAAGGAGAGCTACATCAATTGGTATCAGAGCCTTGGCTACCCTCCTGAGCTTGCTTCCACCCGCAAACACATCCCCAAACAGTTAGCCACAAACACCCTTAAACACATCTCCCTTCCTCTCCTTCGCACGTTCCAGCCGTGCCCAGGATAGCAGTTCAGCACGGGTACCCCGTGCCGTTCGGCACGGCCGTGCCTCTTGCCCACTACACCCATTCGATTCCAGCAACCTAGCACGGCCAGACCGTGCCCTATAGCACGACCGTGCCCTTTGCTAACCGAACCAAAACACCACATCTCCCACCCTATTACCACCATGTCTTCAAGCCTCACACCGGAACAAGTGGCCGAGGTCACCCTTAAGGAGAAGGCCGAGTTGGAGGCTAGGGTCAAGCATGTCCAAACTCAACTAGGCCACCTCCTAGAAGAAAAGAGGAGAAGTTTGAGGGCCTCTAGAAGCCCCACGGAACAAGGGCCTCGGATTAATTCTGAGGAAGAAGGAAGCTATCCTCATGAATCATCCAGTGAGCAAGATGAGAGAGGAAGACCTCTCCGATCTAGTGGAGGTGGCAACCTTGATTTCAAAGTCGACATACCCGAGTATGAAGGCCATCTAGACCCGGATGTGTTCCTAGATTGGCTTCGAACAGTTGAGAGGGTCTTCGACTACAAGGACATCCCGGATGAAAAAAAGGTAAAGCTTGTAGCCCTTAAGCTTCATAAATACGCCTCAATTTGGTGGGCTAACTTGGTGGCCAAAAGGGCAAGGAAGGGAAAGGGGAAAATCCGTACTTGGGCACAAATGAGGGACAAATTAAAGGCCAAATTCCTACCCACCCACTATCTCCATGACAACTACCTCAAATTCCATAACCTTAAACAAGGAACCAAGAGTGTGGAAGAGTATACTAGGGAATTCGAATAACTCCTCTTGAAATGTGATTTGAGGGAGGATGAGAGTCAGACTCTTGTGCAGTATTTGAGTGGGTTGGATGATCAAATTGCCCATGTTATTGAGTTACATCCGTACTCTTCACTTGATGAGCTTAGTTCCCTTGCATACAAAGTTGAACAACACCGAAAAGCCAAAGGGAAGGGTATTGTGTCTAAGCCTCCTCCCCCTCGGTCCTACCCCTTTCAAAGACCCCCAAACATAACTCCTAGACCACAAGCTCCACCACCTCCATGGCCAAATCCCCTACATACCCAAAACACACCTCAAAGAAACCCCCCCAAACCGGAAGATAGAAGGAGGTGTTTTCGGTGTCAAGGGCTAGGGCACATTGCTTCCGAGTGCCCAAACAAAAGAGTTGTCACCTTGGCTGAATTTCAAGCTTCCTTTGAGGGGCTTGACGGGGAAAATGAAGAAGAGGTAGAGCAAGGCTCGAATGAGTCTCTAGAAGAAGTTGAAGAAGGTCCGGATGAAGGGGAACTCTTGGTCATTCGAAGGGCCTTAAGTGGTCTAGCTTCCCAAGATGAGCTTGAACAAAGAGAGTTCATCTTTCATACAAGGTGCACCGTAGGAGGCAAGGTGCGCTCCCTTATCATTGATGGGGGAAGTTGTGCAAATGTGGCCTCACAATCCATGGTGGACAAACTCAAGCTCTCAGTGACTCCCCATCCAAAGCCATACACCATCCAGTGGCTCAACCAAAGCAAAGGTTTGCAAATCTCTTCTCGGTGCCTCTTGTCCTTAAGCATTGGGAAGACTTATAAAGATGAGGTTTGGTGTGATATTGCACCGATGGATGCTTGCCATGTCTTGTTAGGTCGCCCTTGGCTCTTTGATAGGAGAGTAATGCATGATGGTTGTATGAATACCTACACTTTCACCAAGGACCACAAAAAGATCACCCTCACTCCCCTCAAATCACCCACACTCTCCAAACCCAAAGAAAAACCACAAATGGATGTCTTTCTCACCACCCTCCTAAAGTCCCAAATGCATGAATTTGAACCCTACAAAGAGTGGCTATTGCTAGGCTAAGAGCCGACCTTAACTCCGGTCTCCAACCATCCCATGCTCACCCCTCTCTTACACACCTTCCAACATGTCTTCCCTCAAGAGATACCCCATGGCTTGCCACCCAAACGATCCATCCAACATAAAATTGACCTTGTCCCCGGTTCCACCCTCCCAAACAAACCGGCCTATAGGATGAATCCCCAAGAAACTCAAGAGGTCCAACGTCAAGTTGATGATCTCCTAGCCAAGGGACTAATCCGTGAGAGCTTAAGCCCATGTGCCGTTTCGGCCCTACTTGTGCTAAAGAAAGATGGGAGTATGAGAATGTGTGTTCATAGTAGAGCTATCAACAAGATCACCATCAAGTACAGGTACCCTATTCCAAGGTTGGAGGATTTGCTTGATGAGCTTCATGGAGCCACTATCTTCTCCAAAATCGACCTTAGAAGTGGTTACTACCAAATCCGGATTTTTGAAGGGGATGAATAGAAAACGGCCTTCAAAACCAAGGGAGGCCTATATGAGTGGTTGGTCATGCCATTCGACTTGACTAATGCACCAAGCACCTTCATGAGACTTATGAATGAGGTGCTTAGGCCGGTCATAGGTAAGTTTGTTGTCGTCTATTTTGATGACATCCTTGTGTATAGCCGGGATGAACAAGAACATGCAAGCCACCTTCACCAAGTCTTGAGCATTTTGGCTAAAGAGGAGCTCTGTGGTAATCTTGAGAAATGTCATTTCTTCACACCCCAAGTCATCTTCTTGGGTTATGTGGTTTCGGCTCAAGGCATCTATGTTGATGAAGGCAAGGTCAAGGCCATCCGTGAGTGGACTACTCCCACCTCTATACAACAAGTCCGAAGCTTCCATGGTTTGGCTTCCTTCTATAGGAGGTTTGTGAAGGATTTTAGCTCAATTATCGTTGCCATGACCGAGGTTATCAAGGGAAAGACCTTTGAGTGGAATGAACAAGCCCAATTGGCATTTAAGGAAATCAAGAGGAGACTCACAAGTGCTCCTATCCTAGCACTACCAAGTTTCTCCAAGATCTTAGAAGTGGAGTGCGATGCCTCCGGAGTGGGCATAGGGGCTATTTTATCTCAAGAAATACGGCCCATTACATTCTTTAGTGAGAAGTTGAATGACGCCAAGAGGAAGTACTCCACCTATAATAAAGAGTTATATGCAATAGTTCGAGCTTTAGAACATTGGAGGCACTATCTAGTGGGGGCCGAATGCATCTTACATTCGGACCATGAAGCCCTCAAGTTCATTCAAGGGCAACATAAGCTCAATCCCCGCCATGCTAAGTGGGTTGAGTACCTCCAAGCATTCAACTTCATGATACATCACAAGGCCGGCAAGCTAAACAAGGGAGTGGATGCACTCTCTAGGAGATACTTTCTCCTTTCGGTCTTAGAATCCAAGGTACCTGGGTTTGAAATCGTCAAAGGGATGTACACTAATGATGAGGACTTCAAAGAGATCTATGTTAAATGTGCCAACCATCCCCACGGTCTCTTCCATGTCCTAGAGGGGTTCCTCTTCAAGGGGTCACGGCTTTGCATCCCCAAGTGCGGGTTTAGAGAGCTATTAATTCAAAAGCTTCATAGTGGTGCTCTAGCCGGTCACTTTGGGGTACAGAAGACTTGTTCAATGCTCAAGGAGCATTATAATTGGCCGAGGATGGCTAAAGATGTGGAACACTTCATCAAAAGGTGCTCAATTTGTCACATGGCTAAGAGCCATGTCCTCCCCCACGGCCTCTACTCTCCTTTGCCTGTACCTTTAGCCCCATGGGAAGACATTAGCTTGGACTTCATCACGGGTTTGCCTCGCACTCAAAGAAGCAAGGACTCCATCATGGTGGTGTTGGACCGATTCTCCAAAATGGCCCACTTTGTTCCTTGTCACACCACCCATGATGCCTCCTATATAGCCAAGCTCTACTTCAAGGAGATTGTGAGACTTCATGGCATCCCCAAGAGCATGGTTTCGGATAGGGACACTAAGTTCCTTAGTCACTTTTGGCTCACACTTTGGACAAAGATGAGGATGCACCTCAAGTTTAGTACCACTTGTCACCCCCAAACCGATGGCCAAACCGAGGTGACTAACCAGACTTTGGGAACCTTGCTTAGGGTACTTGTGAAGAAGAACCTCAAGGCTTGGGATGAACGTTTGCCCCATCGGAGTTTGCTTTCAATCGGGCACCAAGCAAAGCCACCCACCTCTCCCCTTTTCAAGTGGTCTATGGATACAATCCAAAAACACCCTTGGACCTTCCCATTCCCACACCTAGTAAGTTTAGTTGGGAGGCCGAGAAAAGAGCCAAAGAGATCAAAGACCTTCATGCTTAAGTTCGGAAGAGGATTGAGAAGGCTAATGCCCAAGCCATGCATCAAGCCAACAAGCACAAGAAGGAGGTCCATTTCCAGCCGGGGGACTTAGTGTAGATCCACTTGAGGAAGGAAAGGTTTGCAAGCAAACGCAAGTCCAAAATCATGCCGAGATCGGATGGCCCCTTTGAGATATTGGAGAAGGTCGGGCCTAATGCCTACAAGGTCGACTTTCCCGGTGAGTATGGGGTCTCTACCACCTTTAATGTGGCTGACCTCAGCCCATACTTTGAGGAGAATGAAGAAATCCCAAGTTTGAAGCCAAACTCCAACTCACTTGGGGGGGATGATGGGGACCATCCAACCAAACCTTCCAAAACCATTGCCAATAATCCATCCCCTGCTAGGGAGTCCAAGGAAGCCAAAGAAGTTCATGCCTTAGTCAGAAATCACGTGCACAAAAAAGATAGTGAACTGCACAGTTCATATCGTTTCTGGCCCGGTTTTGTTTCTCTATTGGAGCAAAATGTAGAAGGGGAAATTTCCTGCACACACCACCTCCTTGAAGCTTAAGATCTTAGCTTTCCAACAAGACCATTTACAAAGCATTTGGAGTCCATTTGGTCAGTTAACCAAGCCAAAAACCGCAGACAGTGCACTGCAGGGTGCAATCCAGCACGGTCCGAAATAAGGCTCTGATTGGTTGACCTCTTCAACTCCAACTTTTGTCAACTTTAGGGTATGAAAAGGCATCTAAATATTTATCAAATCATGGCCCTAAAGTTGAGCTAAGGGACCAGCTTGTGCTTCTTTTATCTAGCCAAAGAAGGAG
Source organism: Carnegiea gigantea (assembly GCA_029747015.1). Lineage (NCBI taxonomy): Eukaryota > Viridiplantae > Streptophyta > Magnoliopsida > Caryophyllales > Cactaceae > Carnegiea > Carnegiea gigantea. The sequence continues at coordinate 87,783 of JAKOGI010000647.1, read as the reverse complement.
GGAAATTCCTTCTAATCGGTTACAAGGAGGAGCCGGCTACCACCTTGGTTTTGGAGTGTACTCTTGTACTCTTGGCAGGTTCAAGCCCCTTAGCTGCTGTCCTAAGGTTATTAGATGCTTGACACCTCAATTTTGAGATTAATTAAGCTAGTAAGGTGTCAAGGTTAGGCTAGATCACTTGTGTAATCAACTTGTACTTGTAATCTAGCCTAGGCTTAGTCATTTAGTCACTTTTCAGCTTGTTTTGCAGCCCTTGGCCGAGTGAGGGAGGTTTTGGCCTATAAATACCCCCTCTCTTCCTTTTGTAAGGGTCTTTTGCCAACTTGAATACAAACTAGAGCATTGTCTCTCTCAAATCCTAGTTCTATATCTTAAGTGTGGCAACTTAAGTGGTGTCTAGGTCTCTTTATCTCAATTAGGTGGTGTTCCTATATCCTAATTGATCTAAGGAGATTGCCTAAGTGTTCAACAAGAGTGGCTCCCCTTGGATTATCTCTTGAAGGCACTTGCTCTATCAAGTTGTTCTTCTTCTACCCTCACACGCCAACTCTTCCTTCTTGTTCATTTCTTTGGCAAGTGTAAGGAGAGCTACATCACAATAGAAATGGTTGATGAAACTATCTTTTGACAATATGATCCTAGATTTGAATGTCTTTAATTTGCAAAGACAACCTGATGGTTTTGATGATGTGGATCATTCTTCTTCTCTTAATTGGGTAGGGGATGTTTCTTATGATGAGTTAAAGTTTGAGCATGTGGATGAGTTTGATGTTGAGTATGAATCACTTCTTATGGATGATGAGCCTAACTATAATCTGTTTAACTTTGATGATCGAGGCTTTATGGACTTCATTGCTGATGTCGTTTTTGCTTGTAATGCTTTTACTATTTCACTTGATCTGAAGCCTCCTACCTGATTCCTTTAAGTATGCTTTTTTGGGTCCTATGAGTCTTTACTTGTAATCATTGCTTCTAATTTAGACCAAGACCAAGAGAGAAATTCCTTTACTTGGAGAGAATAAAGAGGCCTCAGGATGGACCTTAGGAGACATTAAGGGTACTAGCCCTATAATTGTGTGGCACAAGATCTATTTATAGGATGATGCTAGATCTTACCAGGACTGTTAGATGAGGTTAAATTCGACTCTGTAGAAGGTAGTCAGGAAGAAAGTGTTGAAATGGTTGGATCATGTATACCCTATTTCTAATAGTGAGTAGGGTAAGCCTGTTTAGGTGGTTCCTAAGAAGACCAGAATTACTATGATCAGAATTGACAAGAACGAGCAAATCCCAACTCTAGTGCAGTCTAGGTGAAGGTTCTGTATTTATTATAGGAAACTAAATGTTGCCCCCTCGAAAAGACCATTTTCCCCTTCTTTTCTTGGACCAAATGTTAGAAAGGTTAGCTGGATGCTCATACTGTTGTTTTCTTGATGGTTACTCTGGCTCCTAAGGATCAGAAGAAGACTCTTTATTCATTCAACATCTATCCCTTTCATAGGATGCCATTTGGTCCATGTAATGTCCTCGCTACTTTCTGGAGATGCAAATTCTCTAATTTGACTGAACATTGTATGGAGATTTTCATAGATAATTTTTCTGTGATTGGGCCTTCTTTTGATGATTGTTTGACCAATTCAGGAATGTTTTGACAAAGTTTAGGGAAAACATTTGACATTGAATCAGGAAAAATGTCACTTCATGGTAAAAATGGGATTATGTTATTTCTGGTGATGGTATTAAAGTCGATGAGGGCAAGATTGATTTGATTGCCAATCTTCTCCCTCCTACCTATGTGAAAGATGTTTGGTCTTTTCTTAGACATGCTGGATTTATCATAGCTTTATTAAGGACTTTAGCAAGATTCCTAGACCCTTGTCCAGTCTTCTTGCTAAGGATATGCTCTTTGACTTCTCTGACAAATGTTTGGAGGCATTTACAAAGCTGAAGTAAGCACTGACCACTGCCCCTATTCTGTAACCTCTCGTGTGAAGCAGGCCATTTGAAATGATGTGTGATGCTTCTGACTATGCTGTAGGAGTTGTTCAAGGATGTCTTATTAATAAGAAACTCCACATGGTCCATTATGCGAGCCACATATTAAATGATGCCTAGATGAATTATACTATGACTGAGAAAGTGTTCTTAGCTATTGTCTTTACTTTAAAAAAGCTTAGCCCTTGATCGATTCTCATGTCATTATTTTTACTGATCATGTTACACTTAAACACCTTCTTTCAAAAAGGGACCCTAAGCCAGGCTTGTGAGATGGATGCTCCTTCTATATGAGCCTGATTGTGAGATTAGAGATGGGAAGGGTTCTGAAAACCCTATTGCTAACCACCTTTCTAGGATAGTGTGTGCTAGGGGTACTGAAACCCCTATTTCTGAGTGCTTTCCTAGTGGAAAGTCATTTTTGGTTTAGTCTAACCCTTGGTATACTAATATTTTGAATTATCTTATTACTGGTAGGATTCATGAGGGTTGAAATAAGCATGATAGGGATAGATTTTGTACTTAGTGAAATTTTATATTCAGGATAATCCCTACTTGTGTAAATATTATTTTGATCCAATCGTTACGAGATGTACCCCAAACCATGAAGTTAGGAGTATCTTGTCTTTCTATCATGACCAAGCCTATGAAGGGCACTTTAGTGGAAAAACAACAATGACCAAGATTATTTAGTGTGGATTTTATCAGCTAACTTTGTTTAAGGATGCCAATGAGTAACGTAGGAAATGCCCTACATGTCAGCAGTTAGGTTGTATCAATAGAAAGGATATAATGCCCCTCAACCTCATTATTGTGTCGGAGATCTTTAATGTATGGGGCATAGATTTTATGGGACCATTCCCAATCTCTTTTGGGAATGAGCATATTTTGCTAGCTGTTGATTATGTTTCTAAGTAGCTTGAATGTATTCTCACTAGAACTAATGTGGCTAGAGTTATGGTGAAGTTTCTAAGGGAAAACATCTTTTCTAGGTATGGCATACTTCGCGCTATTATTAGTGACCAAGGTACACATTTTAAAATCAATCTGGCGATTTGTTGCTAAGACGTTACTCCATTATCTATAGTCTAGTTACTCCATATCATCCCTAGACCAGTGGCCAAGTTGAGGTTTCAAACAAGCAGATCAAGTAACTAGAATGGAGGGATTGGGGTAGCAAGCTTATTAATGCTTTATGGGCTTATAGGATGGCTTAGAAGACACCCTTAGGTATGTCACCTTATAGGGTAGTTTATGGGAAGCCTTGGCATCTCTTAGTTAAGCTTGAGCATCGAACTTGGTGGGCTACCAAGACACCTAACTCTGATCTTACGGCAGCAGGTGAAGAGAGGATACTACAGTTGAGTGAATTAGAAGAGATTCGAGCTGAGGCGCACAAGAATGCTAGATTGTCGAAGGAGAGGGTGAAGTTAGTTCATGAAAGATGATCCTTAGGAAGGACTTTACTCTAGATATGAAAGTGCTCTTATATGATTTGATATTACACCTATTTGCAGGTAAGCTTAAGTCCCAATGGATGGATCCTTTTGTGGTCAGTCATGTATTTCCTTGTGATGCAGTCGAGATACAATATCTGGCTATTGGAATCAAAAAGAAGGATAATGGTCTGAGCTTGAAGTAGTTCCTAGAGCTTCCTAGAGAGGAGAATGTGGAGCACCTGATACTCCATGAACCACCCAGAGATTTCTAATAGGCGATGAAGTAGATTGGGTACACTAGTATCCAACCCGGTATTATTGTTCTATCTCTTATTTATTGTGTGTATATCATGTCTTTATTTTGTCTTCTCTTTTATTTTGTATCCTAGATGCTCCTTTTTCCATAATGTAGACATTGTGTGATCTTGTTGTAGAGGAGGGGGAGTGATGCTTCAAAATTTTTGAAAAAGAACACAAAAGAGAAACATTTTTTAAAAACCAAAAAAACTTTCTATTTTTGTGTGATTTTAGGAAGTTGTACTATTGTGATCAACTTTGACCCCTTGTGACTTATTATTGGGTTCTGTAGAAGTAGTTTGTACGTGATGGACTTTAGTATAAAGTGTGCCATTCCATATCATCAGCATCTTAGTGTTTAGCGCTTACATGATTGATTCTCCCACTCATCTTTTCTTTTGTTTTCGCCCATCATCTAGCCCTAAAAAAAAGAAGAGAAAAAAACACAACAATGTTGGAAAAGTAATAATAATAAAAAAATATAGATCGAGAATGACAAGTATCCGTTTGAAGCATACGCTACTAGGTGCTACCCTTTGAGGCAATACTGCTACTGGAAAAGCTTGCTTCTCAAGTCAATAGGTCAATAAAGTAATCAAGTGGGATTGAGTCAAACGTTGGTAAGTGTAGCTTCTAGGGTGATAGTGCACTTTCACACTGTACACTAGGATGGACTTACTATTTCAATGGTTTGTGGGGTGAAAAATTGGTGTGTAAATGTCACCAACGGGTAATAAGAGTCCTGACATGTACATTGTGCATGTGTATAAAGGTTTCTAAGGATGATTTGTTGGTCAAGTATATAAAGTTTTCCCTTATGCATATTCTAAGTATAGTAAAAAAAAAATGCAAAAAGATTTTCTGTTTTTTATTTTTCTTTGTTTTTTTCCCCTTCTGCTCACGAGACCACATTCATCCACTAGGGAGAACATAGTGGTTTAAAGAGCTTGTTGCAGGTGCTACATACAACTGTGATTCTTACGAAAGTGAGTTAGGTGTGCATGATAAATTTTCCTCTTATTTTATTTTGCTCAAAGACGAGCAAAATTTAGTTGTGGGAGTATTTATTTAGGCACCAAAAATGTCCATTTCAGTAGCATCTAATCACTTAGTTTTTACTCGTAACCAAAATTATTTTGGGGTTTGATTTGGTTTTTGTGATTTTATAGGAATAATGGTTTAATGAAATAATAGGCCTAAAAGGAGCGCAATAAAAGATCAGGATCGGTTTCATAAAGATGGACCGGGTACCCTATTCTTCTTAGCCCTAGCTGGGAATATACCTTCAAAAGACTTGGTCATAATAGTACTTCAACAAGGGTTATCCCAAATAAGTAATTTCACAATGTAGAGGAATCAGCCTCTATCATTCTTAGTCTAATATAATAATAACCTCATGCGCACGGTGTCTCTCTGTGATAAAATCCAGCAAATAGAGGTCACTTCCGTAAAGATGATAGCAATAAATTTACCCACTTAAATTACTTAACTATTAATATTAATGTTGAAGAACTCAACCTACCTAGCAATAACAATGGAACATCAAAAGAATGGCATTAACAATCTAATGCTCAGATTGAAGAGGATTGAAATACAATGAAAAGAAATAATGGCTAACTTTTGCCGCTATACTCAATTAAATAATGATCAAGCAGTCTACTATAGGAAATTGGTGATGGAAGCAGAAAGTGAGAAGCGCAGTAAACGAAGCTAAAACAAAATAGCAAAATAAAATAAAGATAGGGGGCACTACGGCATAAATACGAGAATCCCCCAAAGCTTGTTGTATTTAATTGAGGGCGTGTTCGACAACAGCGTTTTGAGTAGCGTTTACCGTTTTGACTAAGTCAATACACTCATCAAGTAATTTTTGGTGTTCGGTAACATAGTATTTTGACTAGCGTTTTAAGTAACGTTTAGCGTTTTAAGCAGCGTTTCTGAAAAGCTAATAGTATTAACGTTTGGCATTTAAAGGTAGCGTTTCATATTTTTTTGCCAAAAAATATCCTTATGAAATTTTATATTTGGAAATTATCTATATCCTTTTATGTCAATTTACATTAATCAGCTAACCCAACAGCTAAATTTACCGACCACGTTTATTTCAACTGCTCATCTAAGCAGCTATCCGCTAACAGCTAAATTAGAAATGCTATCCACTGCCTGAACCGCTATCCGCTACCTGAACCGCTATCCGCTACTTGAACCGCTAATTTTACCGAACAGGGCCTAAATAAACATGAGAGGAAAACTAAACCATAAGATATTGAATGAAACTAACCCTTGATTACTTCTAACTCCTTTTTTATAGTATCATCATCCCTTTAGTTTGCCTAATCATATGGTTTTGTATTCGCCAAATTACTGCCTCTCCCAACCGATGTATAATTCGAACGTATATCCTATTCTCTAAGTTTGAGCAGAATTAGAAAACTCCCACTGTCATTGAGGCCGTGCAATTTTGATTCCTTTTCCTAATTACCTAGCATCTTCTCGTGATGATTGACTTGGGATGAGTGACGAGGAACTTTAGCCAATAATTTTTTCTTATTGGGCCCCAGAGAAACAAATGAAATAGGCATGTACTATGCTATTGGATTGGGTCTGAATGCAAGCATGAACAATACATACAATACATCCACAACCACACACTAAACCAAATTAGGCAAGACATCATCAATTAACTAACTAACTCCCCCATGCTTGAATAAAGCGTTGTCCCCAATATAAGCATAAGTGTAGAAAAGGGAATGGGGAGGAGCAAGAAGCAATCACAAGGGGGGTGGGGAAGGAGGGTAGGGAGGTTGACCATAACAGATATGCCAATGTCACTAGGTCTCAAGACAAGCCTTATAGTCCTGAAAATATTAGGTATGGGTAGCAAGCATCCCACAGAGCTCGTCGTACCGCTCTTGGACAAAGCTACGAAGTGCGGCGTTCTCAGAGGCAAAATAGGCTGGAAGGGATACTTGCTCCTTCGGAATGAACCTAAGGGTGGCTTGAACCTCTGCATAGTCAATGGAGGAGGTTGGGAAGAAGAACTAGGCCCAGCTTGACAGCGAACGAGGTGCAGGGCGAACAACCGCAGCATCACCGGGTACCCAATGAAGGTTGGCCCGGTGAAGAAAGGTGGTCTGCTCAACATTAAGGAGCGGCATAAGCCGATCCCCAGGATAAATCCAGCACAAACATCCAGCCTCTACTTTGTAAAAGTTCATCAGCTCAAAAGCGGCTTGATCAAGCCACTCAGATGAGGAAAATCAATCCTCAGGATTGACCTGAATACCCAAAAGTCTAGCAATGGTGGTGATTACACCTCCAATGACTATCTTACCTTAGTGCTAACAACCGCACGATACAATTGTTGGCCCAAGAACGCCACAGGATTAATTTGGACACCATCTAACATACAAGACAGAAGGTTACACAATTTAGGGACATTCAAACTATCATCCCGAGCAAAGAAACAACAAGTGAGAATATGCTGAGCCACTCGAATGCAAGACTTCCTAATATAAGTGCATGACCACCGCCCGTAAGCGCATGGGTGTAGTAGTATAGTCAAAAAATCGTCTTCAGGGATCAAAGAATATATCGAGTCCTTTCTATCAGAAAATGCTAAGCAACAACGTAATCGAGGACTTGATTTAACAACTTCTAATTAACCAATTCTAAATTTAATCAGGAAGAAAACGCCTAAGGATTTATGCAGTTAAGAAAGGTGATTGGATCAAAATGATTAGCATGCACTTTTCTCTAATCGGATAATTTTGAGGCAATTGCAATCCATCCAAAATTCAGTCCATTCTTTCGAAATCAATCAAATTGCATAAACTAAGAAAAAGTCGTTCTTTCAAACTAATTTTCCTTAATCCATGTTTAATATTTTCGATTACTCTCTATGTCCTCCCAACATGCAAATCTCTCTTTCGAGTCATCGCTACGCTCGGTTTTATTAAGCAGTCTAACAATCAAATTTCATCTTTTAGTACTTCATTCAATTGTTTCAAGTGTGCAAGCAAAATTTGGCCAAAAATCTACTCATAACATGATAATCACTTGATAAAACGAAATCAAACCAATCATGAAAAATAAGCACAGTTCTATTGATTAAAACATGATCCAATTACACTTCCATAAACTAACAAATTCCTAGACGAAATAAACTACTCACTCATGATTAAAAATTAAACAACTAACCAATGATTCAGCGAAATATGAGAAGGAAGGGCTTCATCAAGACAACCTTCAACCAAGTCTTCGAACCGTCAACAAAACTAATCTCCACACTCAAGATTTCTCGCTTGTAAAAACAAACTAAAAATCCCAACTAAAAAGAGTGAAATTTGAGAAAGAAATGAACTAATCTATGCTATCCTTCTCCTCTCTTGCTGCTAAGGGACAGACTTACAAAGAAAAGCTTGAGGATTTTCGGCCACACAGCCAAGAGGAAAACAAAGAGGCCACAGTTACACAGCTGACCACGGTCCGTGGCAGGCACCATGGTTGGATCGTGGTCTTGGCTAGAGCCATAATTTTGCTCTTGTCTTGCTCCACAAGTATAACACCTCATGGTTATCGGGGGGCAAAATATGCTTAAATGATGGTCAAATGCTAGGTCAAAATGGTCCAAATCTGTGCAAAATACATCAAACAACCGTACCCAAACATAAATCAAGAATAGGAGTATAAATGATAACTTAAAGCATATAATTCTCCTAGAAATACAGTATATAATTCTCCTAAAAATGCAACAAAATGACCCTAAAATGATATATATGATAGGCACTTATCAACTCCCCTGTGTTTAAACTGTTGCTTGTTCCTAAGCACCTCTAAACCAAGAAAGATATACACAACCTCTTCAGGATAGACATAGGTAATATTCCAATGGCAAAGCCGATCCCAAGTTAGCCCAAAAAGATGCAAAAATTATTTAGCAAACAGACTAGGAAATGAAATTTTCGAAAATCACTCGATAGACCATAATGTCAAATTTGAATCAGTCCCCCCAAATTATCAAATACAATCATTCAACAAATGAGACAAATGGAGCTAGCAATGCTGATAGAACCTCACTATAGTTATGTGGCACTCATCACTCATGTGCTTGAAAATATATAAAGGCTCCCTGAATTCTCATTCCATAGACTCAATTCTACCATAAGCTTGATAAGATTCTCTAATCGCCACCACTAAAATGTAAAGACACTAAACAATTATAAGGACTTTCATAAGGTTGTAATGGGGCCGTGGGTAAAGGTAAGACGCAAAAAAATGTTTTGGAAATATGGAGTTAGAAGCCAAAGAGTAAGAGCTAAACATTTCCAATGCATCACATAACATCATCCCTAAACTAATATAAATCAACCAAGTACATCCCCAATCAAAGAAACAAAGAGTTGAAAGTCATAAATATTTACAATCCCAACAAGCCTAACACTTTTCATATTCTTTTTTTTTTAATTCTTCTTTTCTTTGATGGTTTTTTTAATGCTTATTTTTTTCTCTTTTTTTTTTAGAAGATTTAGCCAACGGAAATTCATATAAAACTTTGAATCTCAACTCTTCTTTAAATTATGCACAAGGAGATAAGCGATTTATCAAGATCATGCATCCCTTCACTAAACAACCAAAATCCACTAAAAGATCTCAATACACCTTGCTAGCTCCCCATCAAACTTGATGCAAAAGAATAAAATGCTCCTCTAGTCCTGGCTTAAAGGTGAGATAATCATTTGGCCATAGGCTATAATAAGATGTTCAGATCAAGAAAAGTAGATATAGGCTCAAAGGGGTTAGCAAGGGATATAATATGCAACAAAGGTAGCTATCTGGCCATTGGATTTAACAAGTCATAGAAATGCCCCAATCATATTGCCTAAATGCATATGCGAAATGTGATCTTGAATGAGAATCCAAGCAAGTTCTAGAGAATTGATATCAAGTAAGATCACACATAAAAGAAATATGAGACTAAATTGATAAATAGTTCTAAAAGCTCAAAGTCTAATGGGACATCTACCAAGGTCATAATTAGCTCATTACTAAACACATGCCAAAACTCATGTAAAGAGTCATGGGGTAATCAACTCGCACTCAACATATGGTCAAAACATGAAGCTTACAAACTCATTCTCAAACATTTTTATGCACAATTGGGCGAATCAAAGGATAAAACTAAACTAAAGAAGCCTACCTAGTCTACAAAGATCATCATCAGAGGATTTTTTTTTTTCTCTTTTTGTGTTTTTTTTGTTTTTGTGCATGCTCCTAAAATCCAATCTAAAATCCTAAAAACAATGCAAAAACAATGAAAAGAAACTAAAATAAAACCAAAAATGCAATTTAAAATGAAAAGAAAAAGAAAAACTGAATATACTTCAAAAACGCTTCTAACCAAATAAGATAAAAAAACAATAAAACTTCAAAAACAACTATCACAAACAATATATGCAACACACAAGCACACCAAACCAAATAGGGCATCAGATGCCAAATTAATGAGTAACTCCCCCACGCTTGAATCACACATTGCCCTCAATATCGGCATAAAGTAGAAAAAGGAAAGCAGAGTAGCACAAAACAATCAGAAAGGAGGTGGGGGAGGAGGATAAGATGGTTGACCATAAGAGATATGCCAATCCCGCCAGGTTTCTAAACAAGCCCTATAGTCCCAGAAACATTGGGTCTGGGTAGCAAGCATCCCATGTAGCTCGTTGGACAAAATCACAAAGAGCGGCGTTCTCAGAAACAACGTAAGCTCGAAGGGACACTTGCTCCTCCTGAACAGACCCAAGGGTGGCTTGTAGATCGGCATAGTCAATAGGTGGTGGTTGAAAGAAAGAGCTATGTTCGGCTTTGGTTGAGGGAAAGAGCTATGTTCGGCTTTACTAGAATGAGCGATGGAGAGTGGGGTGCGGGTTGAGCAACCTCGACGTCACCAGGTACCCCATAAAGGTTAGCCCGGTGAAGTAAGTTAGTATGACCGACATTGGGAAGCAACAAAAGCCGATCCCCAGGGTAAATCTAGCACAAACGTCTAGCCTCTATTTTACAAAAGTTCATGATCTTAAAGGCGGTGTAATCAAGCCGCTCGGTCCCAGAGACTCTATCCTCAGGGTTGGACTTAATACCCAAAAATCTAGCAATAATAGTCACAGTACCTCCTATAACTATCCTACCCTTAGTGCTAACAGCAACACTATATGATTGCCCGTTTAAAAATGAACTGGGGTCAAGTTGGACATTGTCAAGCATACAGGACAAGAAATATAACTCAGATAATCTCAGAACATCTAGACTATCAGCCCGATCAAAGAAACAGCAAGTTAGGATACGCTAAGCTACCCGAATGCAAGGGTTCCTAATATGTGTGCACTTGGATGAACTAGTGCTATACCTAACACTCCCCGAAAGTTCACCCCAAAATACATTTGGGTTGAATTTGCAGGGGACTTGTTGGTTCGGTAAATCCATACTAGGTGGAAAACCTAATATACTGTTAAAGGTACCTAAGCTCAACTCGTATAATTGTCCTTGTAAATAAAATAAAATGTATTTAACTTGACATTGAGGGCCTCTGGTGATCTCAACGTGGAGTGTACTCAGGAACTCTAGGGTTAGGTCTCAGTATGTATACTCTTTTATTTCTATGAAGTGTCCCATACCACCCCGTGCAAACAACCACCTAATGTCATCTAACATTCCTAAACGTGCTAACAACTCCTCATCATAATTTCGGGTCGCCACAACCATGCATTCATTTAAATAGTTATATCTAGCAACATGACCAGGGTTAGTTAAACCGAGAGGGTAGGAATGTTACCTTAATTTCACGCATTGGTGGAAGTTTGGGAGGTCCGTTGAGGCCGGGATAGTGCTTGACTTGATGATCTAACCTCCTTGACACTCCTTTGCCTTTTAGTTGGTGCCATTGTTGCAAAATAGAACAAAAATTAAAACTAAAGCCTAAATAAGAAAATTTTGAGGAAGAAAAATAAAGGAATTAAGTCAAAAGAAGAAGAGTTAGAGACAAAAGAAGATGGTTATGGTGGATGGGTGAAGGTGTAATGAGTTTGAAGAAAAAGAAGAAGAAAGAGATGAAATTTGTGAAAGAAAGAGAAGGATTAAGTGAAAAGGAAGGATTGTCAGTGAAAATGGAGAAATAATGAGAAGAAATGAGGGAGGATTTGAAGGTTTAGCAATGGAGGGTTTAGAGAGAGAAAGAGAGAAGTAGAGAGAGAAGGAGTCGAGGAAGAAGATGAAGTTTGGAAAAAATGGGAAGTCACCACGGTCAAAACCCTTGACCGCGGTGAATAGCAATATGCCACGGTCCGTGGCAGTCACCGCGGGCTGACCATAGTGTCTGCTGACACCTGAAAATTTTTTATTTTTTGGTTTGGCACCCCACAGCCTGCGGTGCTGGTCTGTTGGCCGTGGTGCCAAACATGATATATTTATTTATTTTTATTTTCTTTTTTTCCTTTCCTTCTTTTCTTATTCTTTGTCTGTCTTTCTCTTTCTTTATTCCATTCTTATCCTTTTCTCTCTTTTTTTTTCGTGTCTCTCTTTTCGTTTTTTTCTTGAATTTTTTTTATTTACAAAAACTAAAAAAGAAATAAAAAGCAAAGCGAAGAAAAGTAAAAGGGCTTGGGTTGCCTCTCAAGAAGCGTTCCTTTAAGGCCAAGAGCTTGACCATTTTTCTATGCTTGGCCCGGATCAGTGAGTGTATGGACATTAGCTCTATCACGGACCACAAAATCAAATTGCTTCAATCGAAAGTACCATCTTAAAAGATCTGGTTGAAGGTCCTTCGTCTTCATCAATTTAAGTTATAACGCACTATTAGCATACAGGATAAACCACTGATGTAGCCCATCAGACTGGCTACTTTCACCTTGTTCAACCCCCAAATCAAAATCTGTATTAAATCCTTCCATATGGGGCAAGGAGAGAACAGCTTGAGTAAACCTGTAATAATCACTCATAGCAAACTCGTTAGAAGCGTAGGCCCCAACCTTGGGCATGCTAGGCGGTATAGGAGCAGCAGACTCCACCTTAACATACGTTTGGTTTGGGTCCTCAATGGAAATCCAGTCAAGATCAGGAGGATCTTCATAATTCAAGAAATCCTCGATGTCAATCTTGGGGGAAGGGGGAAATTCATCCAATAGAGAAGAAGTAGGTAAAACTACCTTCTCCTCCTTATGATAAAACACGGCATAGCACCCTTGCACTTCAAATGTTATAAACCCCTTTCTTACATCAATATGGCAACCTGTGGTAGCCAACAAGGGCCTATCTAGAATAATTTGGGCCTCATCGGCCTCGGGCATATCAACTATGATAAAGTCTTCCAATACCCAAATATCTCCTATATTGACTAGCACATCTTCTAATTTGCCTATGGGTTGAGTTTCAGAACTGTCTGCTAACTGTAGTGAAGAGCGTACGGTTTGTAGCGGCCCTACGTGAAACTTATGAAACAAAGAGTAAGGCATTAGGCTGACGCTTGCACCTGGATCACAAAAGGCTCCCTCAATTTCCACCTTTCCCACAATACAGGGGATAGAGAAGTTACTTGGGTAAGAAAGCTTTGATGGAAAAACAGTGCGGACCTCTACATTTTCATTCTCTATGAATGTGGCGACCTTGCCATTATCATTCCTTTCTTTACTCTCAACCATAATATCTCTATGCCCTCTTTAAGTGGTATGTCCTTAGGGTTAGTAAAGTCCTCTACCTCTTCCTTCAAGGTGACACAATTACAATGCTTACGAGGGTTAGGTTCAGGCTTGCTAAGAAGTCTATCTGAGGGCGTAGGTGAAAAGCTATCTTGTTGGACAATTTGGGCTTCAAACATCTTGTTGTGAGTAGTAAGCAAATCAACCTTAGAAGCTAATTGCTTAATATACTCATCCTGCTTTTGTTGTGCCATAAGCATACTTTCCATCATAGCTACTAAATTGCACTTTTATGATACTTGTGGAGAGAAAAGAGGTCTTTAAAAACTGGGGGGTCGTCTAGCATTCATTAGGGGAATATTAGAAGGGTTGGGATTCGATATGAGAAATTCGGGTGATTCCCCTAAGCTGGATTGTAGGTACTAGAATAAGGGTCATTGGCTACTCTGGCGTTGAAATTTTGGACATAGTTGACTTCGTTAGAGTAATGGGAAAAAGACTCCCAACTTGACAATTCAAAGTTACATGTTCAATTGAACCACAAATTTCACATGTGGGAGGGGCACCAGAATTCACAGCATAACATTTATATGGTCCAACCTTTGAGTCATAGCATCAACTTTAGTAGAAAGTAAAGTGAGTGCATCAATTTCAAGCTTACCTCCAACCCGTTTGGATTGGCCTCGATCGGTGGACTATTGGAAGTTGTTGGGTACCATCTCTTCAAGCAAATTATAGGTCTCGTCTTCAGTTTTATTCATCAAGGCTCCTCCTGCCGCCACATCGATAGTAGACCTTACAGGTTGGGTCACACCATTATAAAAAGCTTGAATAATCATCCATCGTTGAAGACCATGATGGGGACATAAGTGCAACAAATCTTAAACCGCTCCCAAGATTCATAAAGCATCTCATCATCCCTTTGAGTGAAATTGATCATTTGATTTCTCAAGCTTGCCATTTTGCTTGAAGGGAAAAACTTAGCGAGGAAAGCTCTAGTAAGCTCATCCCACGTGGTGATGCATCTCGAAGGTAGAGAATACAACCAAGCTCTTGCCTTATCCCTTAGTGAGAAGGAAAATAATCGCAGTCGGATGGCATCGGTGGAGACTCCGTTTAGTTTCAACATGTTGCACATCTCTAAAAAGACCGAGCGGTGTATATTCGGGTCTTCCAAAGGAGTTCCTCCAAACTGGGATTGTTACACCATGAAAATGAGAACAGGCTTAAGCTCAAAATTATTTGCACCAATGTTATGGCGAGCGATACTCGATTCCTTGAACTACAGGGGTAATAAAACCCCTAAGGGTCCTTCATTGGTCACCTCCTCCTCCCGCCATATTTGATGAAGTTCTTTTTGCCTCGTGTCTTTGTTCTTTAATCTTTTGTTTCTTCCTCCTCAAGCGGAAGGTCCTCTTAATCTCACGATCGGGTTCGTATAGAAATGGATTTCATATAAACGAGGAGAAAAATTTACATATGGGCTCATTGAGATATCGGTTAATATTTTTCTGACCCACTAAATTTGGATAAATATTTTTGGGCCCATCAAGGTATGGGTTAATATTTTTGGGACCCAAATCCGGCGAAAAGTCTTGAAATCTGAATGAAATGGTGACGTGGGATGTTGTAATTACCTAACTACCCTTGAATTCCATTGTGTAAGAAGTCAAGTTTGGTGTTTAATTTTGTTTTTTTAAAAGAAATTTAACAATGCCCTCAACTATCAGAGGAACATAGGTGGTAATATATGCCTCAATTCAGCCACTATACACAAACTCTCTCTCTCTCTCTCTCTCTCTCTCTCTCTCTCTCTCTCTGAGCTAGAGAAAGGGATCTCTCTCTGAAACCCTAAAATTTGTGTGATCTCCCTTCTGGACAAGCTGAGGCTCACTTTGAGAAGCTGTTGGTGGATGAATATTTTCTGAGGCAGCAAAGTTGTGGCCGACAGATCAGCTCGGTCCCCACTTCACCAAAAACAGGTGAAATGGCGAAGGAACTCGTGAAAGCTCAATAGGAAAAGTGTTAGAATGTATAAAGTTTTGATGATAACAAATCCAAGTGTTGTTGTTGTTGCTCCAAACAGGCTTTCCAAACAGGACCTTACTGCTGTTCTCAATGTATTAAAACTACTTGACTAATGGTTTATCAAGAATAGGTACTCAAGTCAGCAATGTAAGAACACCTGTGAGGAACAGGTTCTGTGAGGTGTTTTGAAGCATATCCTGAGAAGTGTTTGAAACATAAGATATGTGCAGCTGTAACAAACAGGTTCTGTGCGGTGTTTGAAGCATATTCTGTGAAGTGTTTGCAGCAAAGTCGTTCAGCAAGATGACTAGTGGTTACAACAAGATGTCTTGATTTGATTTGGTTTTATATTTTTAGACTCTGGTTAATATGCCAATTAGAAAGTTTTAATTTACCACTCACTAAAAGCGGTTTTGCTTTTCGGAAAATATTTCGAATCACCCTTCAGAACAACCCTGGAAACAGGGCGATCAGGGTGTTTCCAGAATGAGCTGCGAAAAACTGCTTTGCATGATTTTTATCTTTTGGATTTTGAGCAGCTTCTTCAAAGATTTGCAAGAAAGATTTTTCTATAGAGTATCCTATTCTTTACCCTAAAAAACGGTTATCAAAAATCTTAAGGGATTTGTAAAATCTTTTTGAATAAAAAGAATATCCAATTTTTGGCAGGTGGATAAGGTAGTTGAGAAAAACATGGGCTAGCTGCTGAAGAACACGGCCTTATGCACGCGGTTCAGGAATGTTTTCAGCTCATGTCACCTTACCCCTTGTAGCTAAAGGATTCCATTTTCTCTAGGATTTTAGTTTCCAAAAAATTTCAGAAATAGTTTTTCCATCCCTTGCAGGTAAAGGATTCTATATTCTTCAGATTTTTTAGTTTCCAAAAATTTGATGAATTGCGTTCCAAGCACTATAAAAGGCGGCTTCTTACAATCTTGGACACATCGGTTTTCAGAGAGAAAAAAATCTGAGTTCATGAGCTAAAACGTTTGAAAAGAAAACCGAGCCTTGTGAGTGAATTAATTGAGCTTTCAAAGTTGGCATACTAGAACTTCATTGTACCCTATATTAGCTTAGTTGAGAAGCATTGTAATAGGGTGTTTTTTTTTCTTTACATTTTTCTTTCACAAGAGTGAGTAGAGTGTGTGTCCAAATCAAGGGGATTTTGGACGTGGGGTAACTTGTCTTAGGGAAGACAGGTTACGTGTGTTACAAATTGTAACAAGGTGTGTCACTATTGTAATGTGATTAGCCCGTTTATTGAAGTGTTTAAATCCTACACGAGGTAGGTCGTCGTTTTTAACCTCAGTTGGGCTAGAGGTGTTTTCCACGTAAAAAATCCTGTGTCCATTATTTTCGCATTCAATTTTGTTGGATTTTCGCTTCTGCTTATCTCAGAAACAACCTGTGTGAACAGGGCCTAAGACTGTTTGCCAGCAACTTGTGAAAATCGGACACCACAATTCACCCCCTCTTGTGGTTGTGTACTCTCTAAATCAACAAGTGGTATCAGAGCAGGTTCTCCTTTGAAAAGCTAACACCTTTGAGAGATCCTTGAAGATGAGTACTCCACAAGGCATGCTTGAAGGTCAATTCATAACTCGTCCACCATACTTTAATGGCCAACACTATAGTTGGTGGAAGAATAGGATGAAAACTACATCCAAGCCGAGGACTATGAGTTGTGGATGCTCATCAAGCATGGACCACTCATCCCTAAGAAAACAAATGAAGATGGAAAGTCAATCCCCAAGGAGCCTAAGGAGTTCAATGCTGAAGATTACAAGATGATGGAGAAGAATGCCAAGGCCAAGAAACTCCTATATTTTGGCTTAGGTCCTGATGAATATACTCGCATATCTGAATGTGAGTCGGCCAAAGAAATCTGGGATGGAGGAGGGGGGGGGGGGGGGGGGGGGGGGGGGGGGGGGGGGGGGGGTGGGGGGGGGGAAAACCCCCCATATTCTGGTAAAACCAAACCCCCCCCACTTTCACCACGATCATGGAAATACCAAAGTTCACATCCTCTTGATCAAATTTTATCTGATATTAATGCAGGAGTTCAACTAGATCTAGACTCAAAAATTTCTGTGCTTTCTATGCTTTTCTCTCAAAAATTGAGCCTAAGAATATTAATGAAGCTCTTGCGGATTCAGATTGGGTCACAGCCATGCAAGAAGAACTCCATCAGTTCGAAAGAAACAAGGTATGGCACCTTGTGCCACGGCCAGAGGATAGAACAATCATTGGAACCAAGTGGATGTTCCGTAACAAGCTAGATGAGTGCGGAACAGTCACTAGGAACAAGGCCCGGCTGGTGGTTCAAGGCTACAACCAAGAAGAGGGAATTGATTATGAAGAGACTTTTGCACCTATTGCAAGGATGAAGCCATTCGAATCTTGATAGCTTTTGCAGCCCACATGGAGATCAAGTTATATCAAATGGATGTTAAAAGTGCGTTTCTAAATGGGTACCTTAAAGAGGAGGTGTATGTCAAACAACCCCCCGGTTTTGAAAGTGATGAATTTCCTAACCATGTTTTCAAACTTGACAAAGCACTTTATGGTTTAAAACAAGCTCCTAGAGCTTGGTATGAGCGGTTGTCAAGCTTTTTATTGGAAAATAATTTTGCAAGAGGCAAGGTAGATAATACCTTGTTTCTAAAATCTAAGGGGAAACATTTGTTGATTATCCAAGTATATGTCGATGATATAATATTTGGTGCAACTCATCATGAATTGTGCAATGAATTTTCAAAAATGATGAGGAGTGAGTTTGAAATGAGCATGATGGGTGAGCTTAATTTCTTTTTAGGCTTGCAAATCAAGCAAATTTCAAACGGCACCATGATCCATCAACAAAAGTATATTAAGGAATTACTTAAGCGTTTTGGGATGGAGTCAGCCAAGCCCATTGATACTCCCATCTCTCCTTCAACTAGGTTGGTAATGGATGATGGTAGTCCCTCAGTTGAGGAGAAATCCCATAGGGGCATGATAGCGTCACTCTTATATGTAACTGCTAGTAGACCTGACATTGTTTTTAGTGTTGATCTATGTACACGTTTTCAGTCAAACCCTAAAGAAACTCATCTAAAGGCTGTTAAAAGGATTTTTAGGTACTTAAGATATACACCTGATCTAGCCTTATGGTGTCCTAAAGGTTGTAACTTTGATCTTGTTGGGTATGCTGATACTGATTGCGCAGGTTTCTTGGTTGATAGGAAAAGCACCTCAGGTATGGCTCACTTTCTTGGACCTTGTTTGGTATCTTGGGCAACCAAGAAACAACTCTCTGTTGCCTTGTCCACAGCAGAAGCTGAGTATGTGGCAGCTGCATATTGTTGTGCTCAGTTATTATGGATAAGACAACAACTCAAGGACTTTTGTGTTGACATAGGATGCATTCCTATTTATTGTGACAATACAAGTGCAATTAACATGCCAAAAATCCATGTCAACACAAAAGAACAAAACATATTGACATTCGTCATCATTTCTTGAGAGACAATGTTGAAAAGGGAGTGATCTCAATGAATTTTTGTGCCACTGAAAATCAAATTGCTGATATATTCACAAAGGCATTGAGTAGAGAACAATTGAAAGGAATAGACTCGAACTAGGCTTAATTAGAACAATCTGACCAACCTGTTCTCTCTCCCTGTTTGCAAAATTTAAAAGTGACGGGTACAACATGTTAAATTTTTGTTTGCAATCAACTTGTGTGCTATGTTTAGCATATGTGAGGTTTGCAACTTGCTGACACTCGTTGAGATCTAATGAGATTGCCCTTATTGTCCAATGCTACCGAGCAAGTAACCTCAAGAACAAGCATCAGAAACAGGTACGCCTCTTGTTTGTCAAATGTGTGCAACAAATTGAAAAACTACTAATCTCTTCCCGAGGCGTGCGTAATAAATGCTAAAGTTCGTTGCAAAAACGGGCAAAATCTTTTAAAGATTTCGCACGTCTCTCTCTCCCTTTAAAGCTCTTGCTCAATCTCTCACCTCCACCGAAACTCTCTTACTTTGAAACTCTGTTCAAGAAACCCTAATCTCTCTCCTTCCTCTGAAAAATGGCGTTCCCCATTAACTTCGAGAGCTCCTCGACCTTGACCCAGGGCAACGAGACACAGGGCACAGCCTTGCAAACAGCCACAGCCCTGTTCGCACCTACATAATTTCTGACGGCCCTCATGGAAGGAAACAGGGTCAGAAACAGGGCCTGAAGTTTTTCAGGAGAACCTAGGGGAGGATTTGTCAAGAGAAGAAGGGGGAAGTAGTGGTCAACTGGAGGAGGCCCCTGCCAAAACTGAACAAGCCACATCGGTACCACCAACCGGTGAGAAACGCAAAAGGTACAAAATTGTGGCTAGGCATGCTAGAGTACCAAGAGCACGACCACCATCAAGGTCTAAAAGCGGCCAGACTGAAGAGCCCTCAAAAAGTGAACCCCTTGTCAAACCAAAACCACAAATCCCCTCTTCGGCCAAACCCACAAACAGACCCACAAGAAAATCAACCCGAATAGCTTTTCACTCCACTCCTCGTCCTGCCAAACAGTCAGCCCCTGTTATTGAGGAGATTGATTCCTCCTCTGAGCCTTCATCAGATAGCGACACTGAGAACACTGCCTTCAAACAGGGTACGCCCGCGTTCTCAGATTCCTCAGAGGATAAGCCTCTTCCTACACCAAAACCATCACCCCTCAAAACTCCCAAGAGAAAAGCCTCCCTCAAACATGCCTCCACCCAAGACCCTCCTACTGAGCCCCATCCTAAACGAGCCAAGAAATCTACCCCGTCTGCAATCTCAGCCAAACTGACCCAATTGATTCAGAGATGGGTTGTCAGGGGCAAAATTATAAAGGTCAAGTATTTTGAGAAACAGGGTCTGCGGGTGTTTCTGCACAAGCTGGGTGCACAAGGGTGGTATAAGTTGTTTACAAACACCTAGCTGGGGTGTTCTGTACATGAGTTGGCAGAGTTCTATGCCAACTGCACTATCACCGAAGGAGTGGTGACAAGTATTGTTAATGGGAAGCAGCTTCGTTTTGATGCGAAGATATTAGGGGACATTCTGGGGATTCCCTCCACAGGCTTTGATATATATGTGAGGGAAGACAAGCCTATTCTACGGACAGCCAGGCTGCTGGAACTCGCCCAGAAATTTAGCCAGCAACCAAGCCTGCAAACACCCAAGTCTGTGAGAAAGGGGACATGACATCGCTCCATCAATTGCTATTTGGTTTATCATCAAGAATGTCATCCCCAGAGGCCAGGGTCGAAATCTTGCTGATGCCATGGATCAGTGTTTGATGGATCTGATGGACACGAAAGTGCAAATTAACCTTCCTGCCATCATAATTCGACATATTACAAGAATTGCAAACACCACTAGGGAACATGATCTGGGATACAGCTTCTTTCTGACTAGTGCGTTTGAGCACTTTGGGTTGACACCGCAGAAGAAGGTGGGCGCTCAGTCCATTGATGAGATCGGGAGTAACATCCTCATAGGGTGTGGGTATGCTTTGATTGAAGGGTCTGCCTCATAACAGGGGACCAGAACACCCCGTCCTCCTGTTCCTGGCAGTTCCTCAACCAAGCTTGAGGCTGCTTTGGAAGAAAACGCTCGCCTCAGTACTGAGCTTAACGCTGTAAAGGCTGCCCTGGACGAGGAAAAGGCTCTCAATGCAAAATGCCATGAAGATCTCCTCGCCCTTCTCTCTTCACTTTCAGCAAAATTTTCTCCTTTTGCTCCTTGAACACCCCTCATGAGCTGTTCCCATCTGTTGTTCTCATAGCCTGTTCTCACTTCTCTTGGTGAATTAGTTTATACTCTGTTGCACTCTTTTGATGAATGGCAGGATATCTTGTTTTTTGATTGGGTTTGCCTTGCTTGCTTTTTGTTGTGAATTGCTTGTGTGTGACTAGGATGGCCAATCTCATTACCGTACCAAAACACTTAAGTGTATCTCCTGTTGACTTTCCTCCATTACCCAAGTGGTGGTGATAGCAAACACCCTCTGTTTGACTGTTCGCCCCTACTTTTTAATGATGCGAAAAGGGGGAAGATAGGTTGACCAATATTGTTTTAGTTTTGCCATGGACGAGTTAATTTTCTTACAATCTTTTTGATACTAACTTCTTCATGTGAATTTGAATAATTGGTACAAATCACTTAAATTGCCCTTGAAAGTCAATATGGTCACTTGGTTTGTCATCATCAAAAAGGGAAAATTTGTTAGAATGTATAAAGTTTTGATGGTAACAAATCCAAGTGTTGTTGTTGTTGCTCCAAACAGGCTTTCCAAACAGGACCTTACTGCTGTTCTCAATGTATTAAAACTGCTTGACTAATGGTTTATCAAGAACAGGTACTCAAGTCAGCAATGTAAGAATACCTATGAGGAACAGGTTCTGTGAGGTGTTTTGAAGCATATCCTGAGAAGTGTTTGAAACATAAGATATGTGCAGCTGTGACAAACAGGCTCCGTGCGGTGTTTGAAGCATATTCTGTGAAGTGTTTGCAGCAAAGTCGTTCTACAAGATGACTAGTGGTTACAACAAGATGTCTTGATTTGATTTGGTTTTATATTTGTAGACTCTTGTTAATATGCCAATTAGAAAGTTTTAATTTACCACTCACTGGAAACGGTTTTGCTTTTCGGAAATTATTTCGGATCACCCTTCAGAACAACCCTGGAAACAGGGCGATCAGGGTGTTTCCAGAATAAGCTGCGAAAAACTACTTTGCATGATTTTTATCTTTTGGATTTTGAGCAGCTTCTTCAAAGATTTGCAAGAAAGATTTTTCTATGGAGTATCTTATTCTTTACCCTAAAAAAAACGGTTATTAAAAATCTTAAGGGATTTGCAAAATCTTTTTGAATAAAAAGAATATCCAATTTTTGGCAAGTGGATAAGGCAGTTGAGAAAAACATGGGCTAGCTGCTGAAGAACACCGCCTTATGCACGCGGTTCAGGAATTGTTTTCAGCTCATGTCACCTTACCCCTTGTAGCTAAAGGATTCTATTTTCTCTAGGATTTTAGTTTCCAAAAAATTTCAGAAATAGTTTTTCCATCCGTTGCAGGTAAAGGATTCTATATTCTTCAGATTTTTTAGTTTCCAAAAATTTGATGAATTGTGTTCCAAGCACTATAAAAGGCGACTTCTTATAATCTTAGAGACATCGGTTTTCAAAGAGAAAAAAATCCGAGTTCATGAGCCAAAACGTTTAAAAAGAAAACCGAGCCTTGTGAGTGAATTAATTGAGCTTTCAAAGTTGGCATACTAGGACTTCATTGTACCCTATATTAGCTTAGTTGAGAAGTATTGTAATAGGGTGTTTTTTTCTTTACATTCTTCTTTCACAAGAGTGAGTAGAGTGTGTGTCCAAATCAAGGAGATTTTGGACGTGGGGTAACTTGTCTTAGGGAAGACAGGTTACATGTGTTGCAAGTTGTAACAAGGTGTGTTACTATTGTAACGTGATTAGCCCGTTTAGTGAAGTGTTTAAATCCTACACGAGGTAGGTCGTGGGTTTTAACCTCAGTTGGGCTAGAGGTGTTTTCCACGTAAAAATCCTGTGTCCATTATTTCCGCATTCAATTTTGTTGGATTTTCGCTTTTGCTTATCTCAGAAACAACCTATGCGAACAGGGTCTAAGACTGTTTGTCAGCAACTTGCGAAAATCGAACACCACAATTCACCCCCTCTTGTGGTTGTGTACTCTCTAATTCAACAAGTGGTATCAGAGCAGGTTCTCCTTTGAAAAGCTAACACCTCTGAGAGATCCTTGAAGACGAGTACTCCACAAGGCATGCTTGAAGGTCAATCCATAACTCGTCCACCATACTTTAATGGCCAACACTATAGTTGGTGGAAGAATAGGATGGAAAACTACATCCAAGCCGAGGAATATGAGTTGTGGATGCTCATCAAGCATGGACCACTCATCCCTAAGAAAACAACTGAAGATGGAAAGTCAATCCCCAAGGAGCCTAAGGAGTTCAATGCTGAAGATTACAAGATGATGGAGAAGAATGCCCAGGCCAAGAACTCCTATATTTTGGCCTAGGTCCTGATGAATATACTTGCATATCTGAATGTGAGTCGGCCAAAGAAATCTAGGATGCTTTACAAGTAGCTCACGAAGGGACCAATCAAGTAAAGCAATCCCGGATTGAATTGCTTATGAGAAAGTATGAGCTGTTCGAGATGGGTGATCGGGAAAGTGTGATGGACATGTAGACTCGCTTCACTCACATAACGAATGAGTTGAAATCCTAGGGAAAATCCTTCACCACCGAAGAATTGGTACGGAAGATCCTAAGAATTTTACCTCATTCTTGGGAAGCAAAAGTAACGGCCATCCAAGAAGCTAAGGACATGAACAAGATCACACTAGATGAGCTGATTGGAAACCTCCAAACATATGAACTTAGGAAATATTCTCAACAGAAAGATGAGACAAAGAGAGAACGAGGTCTTGCACTAAAAGCCTTAGAAGATGATTCTGATTCTGAGGAGGAGGAGATTGCCATGATGACTCAAAAATTTAAGAAGTTCTTCAGGAAAGTCAAAGAAAACATCAAAAGGAAGGACTTCGGCAAAGCCGGGAACACCCCTCGGGAACAGTTCACTGGGTGTTTCAAGTGTGGTAAGCTGGACCACATTGTGAGAAACTGCCCACTGCACAAGGAAGAACAAGAACCCGAACACTCCAGAAAACAGGGGAGGAAACAGGGTGTAAGCAGCTCAACGAAAAGGTTCTCAAAAGCTATGCTCGTGGCCTGGGGAGATTCAAGTGAGGATGAGGAAGGGTCTGAAGCTGGGGAAGCTGATGTAGCACTCATGGCAAGGAGTGACACTGATGCAGATGATGGGTCAACGGATAGTCTGACTCAACTCAAGAACAAGATACGTGGTCTAAATAAATCAACTCTTGAGAAATTAGTGTACAATATAATGGATATATGTGCTGAATTAAAAGGGGATGTTCGAGATTTAGAACTTAAAAATGAAACCCTTAAATTAAAAAAGCTTGAAGTTGACAAAGAGACTCTTGCCTTGCATGAAAACATCAATGTGCTTAAAGAAACTCTACTCATGAAAGAAGAGACTTGTTCCACTAAACTGACTGAGCTAGAAAAGAATCTCTTGACTTAAAAGGTAAGGTCAAGTCTTTGCTGGAAGAAAACAGAAACTTGCTTGAAAAAATAAAACACTTAGAATCGGACCTTGCCGCAAACAAGCTCTGGAATAGGTCCTCAAGGGCGTTGGAATGGTTAAACACTCATCATAGTCAAAATAGAAGAGGACTAGGTTTTGCGCCTAAGATGACCTACCCAGTGAATAACAAAAATGTGGGATTACCTGAAAATATTGTTTGTTTTCATTGTGGTAAAACGGGGCATTATCGATATGCTTGTCCTATAAGAAAGTATGCCACTAAAAAGAACTCAGTGCATGTAAAACAAATGTGGGTTAGGAAAGATGAGATTTACACGTCTAAAGGAATGGGACCCAAGTGGATCTAGGTTCCCAAAACTAACCCTTGATTTGTTTTGCAGGCTGAAGTGAGAGAGAACAACCCAGCAAACAACCCAGCAAACAGTGCAGGAAACAGTCTAGGAAACAGGCAGCTGTGGTATGTTGACAGTGGGTGTTTGAGGCATATGACTGGTGAAAAATCCAATTTTCTCTCACTTACAGCATCAGAAGGAGGGAGTGTGGCATTTGAAAACGGCAAATCTGGGACAATTGTCGGTATAGGTAAGATAGGTGAGGCACTCTCCCATTCAATTGACAATGTTTATTTTGTGGATGGTTTAAAACACAACTTGCTAAGTGTGTCCCAACTGTGTGACAAAGACAACCTAGTAGTGTTATCTCCAACACGTTGCTTG
The DNA here is from genome assembly GCA_029747015.1 of Carnegiea gigantea. Taxonomy (NCBI): domain Eukaryota; kingdom Viridiplantae; phylum Streptophyta; class Magnoliopsida; order Caryophyllales; family Cactaceae; genus Carnegiea; species Carnegiea gigantea. The sequence goes on along the minus strand of JAKOGI010000647.1, from coordinate 62,423 downwards.
GTTGTAAACATGAACACAGGAGATGTTGTGTTGAGGGGGAAGCGACACAAAAATGTTTATAAAGTGTGTATTTCTACTCTTCACCAAAATAATTTGACTTGTTTGAGTGCCTTAAAAGATGATGTTATGCTTTGGCACAAAAGACTAGGTCATGCAAGCCACTCTCTTTTGAACAAACTTGTAACCAAAGATTTAGTAGTTGCTTACCTTCCATCAAATTCAATGATGACAAGGTATGTGATGCATGTGCCAAAGGCAAACAAGTCAAAAATTCATTTAAGTCTAAAAGGTGTATAAGCACTACTCGACCCCTTGAATTAATACATATGGATCTATGTGGTCCAATGAGGATCATGAGCCGAGGTGGCAAGAGGTATGTGCTTGTGATAGTGGATGACTACTCTCGTTTCACTTGGCCTTTGTTTTTGGCTTCTAAAGATGAAACTTTTGAAAAATTTCTTGCTTTCATTAAAAAGACTGAAAAGAGGGAAGGACACTCTTTGGTATGCATAAGGTCTGACCACGGTACAGAATTTGAAAAGTCGAGCTTTATTGACTGTTGTAATGAGCATGGTGTTGATCACAATTTTTCAGCTCCAAGAACACCCCAACAGAACGGGGTGGTAGAGCGCAAAAATCGTACTCTAGAGGACACGACTAGAACAATGCTTGTTGCTAGTGGTCTTCCTAGAAATTTTTGGGCTGAAGCTTTAAACACATCATGTTACATTATAAATAGATTCATGATTAGATCTGTTCTTAACAAAACTCCTTATGAGATCCTCAAAGGAAGAAAACCAAATATTTTGCATTTGAGAGTTTTTGGGTGTAAATGTTTTGTGTATAATAATGGAAAGGATGCCTTAGGGAAATTTGATCCAAGGAGTGACGAGGCAATATTCCTCGGTTACTCCTCACATAGTAAGGCATACAAAGTTTAATAAGAAAACCTTGTGTGTTGAAGAAAGTGTGCATGTGCTTTTTGATGAAACTAACTCTCTAAGTGAGAATGATGCACATGAGGAAGACCTCGAACTAGGTCTTGTTAAAAAAGACATGCTGCTTCAAGATGAACCAGGTAAGGATCAACCTGAGAGATCAAGGCCTGAAGCTGTTCTTCAGGAAGGTAGGCAGGGTGTGAACCAAACAGGGGAAACAGGGTGGAACCCTGTTCGGGACAACATCAGCCGAACCCTTCTGAGATAATTTCAGGAACAGGCTCCCAAACAGGCTTGGGAACAGGTCCTGAACTTGTTTCGCCTAGTATTCCAGCTAGGATGGAGAGCATATCTGTGAACCCACTTTCACCACGATCATGGAAATACCAAAGTTCACATCCTCTTGATCAAATTTTATCTGATATTAATGCAGGAGTTCAACTAGATCTAGACTCAAAAATTTCTGTGCTTTCTATGCTTTTCTCTCAAAAATTGAGCCTAAGAATATTAATGAAGCCCTTGCAGATTCAGATTGGGTCACAACCATGCAAGAAGAACTCCATCAGTTCGAAAGGAATAAGGTATGGCACCTTGTGCCACGGTCAGAGGATAGAACAATCATTGGAACCAAGTGGGTGTTCCGTAACAAGCTGGATGAGTGCGGAATAGTCACTAGGAACAAGGCCCGGCTGGTGGTTCAAGGCTACAACCAAGAAGAGGGAATTGATTATGAAGAGACTTTTGCACCTGTTGCAAGGATGGAAGTCATTCGAATCTTGATAGCTTTTGCAGCCCACATGGAGATCAAGTTATATCAAATGGATGTTAAAAGTACATTTCTAAATGGGTACCTTAAAGAGGAAGTGTATGTCAAACAACCCCCCGGTTTTGAAAGTGATGAATTTCCTAATCATGTTTTCAAACATGACAAGGCACTTTATGGTTTAAAACAAGCTCCTAGAGCTTGGTATGAGCGGTTGTCAAGCTTTTTATTGGAAAATAATTTTGCAAGAGGTAAGGTAGACAATACCTTGTTTCTAAAATCTAAGGAGGAACATTTGTTGATTGTCCAAGTATATGTCGATGACATCATATTTGTGCAACTCATCATGAATTGTGCAATAAATTTTCAAAAATGATGAGGAGTGAGTTTGAAATGAGCATGATGGGTGAACTTAATTTCTTTTTAGGCTTGCAAATCAAGCAAACTTCAAACGGCACCATGATCCATCAACAAAAGTATATTAAGGAATTACTTAAGCGTTTTGGGATGGAGTCAGCCAAGCCCATTGATACTCCCATCTCTCCTTCAACTAGGTTAGTAATGGATGATGGTAGTCCCTCAGTTGAGGAGAAATCCTATAGGGGCATGATAGGGTCACTCTTATATCTAACTGCTAGTAGACCTGACATTGCTTTTAGTGTTGGTCTATGTGCACGTTTTCAATCAAACCCTAAAGAAACTCATCTAAAGGCTGTTAAAAGGATTTTTAGGTACTTAAGACATACACTTGATCTAGCCTTATGGTATCCTAAAGGTTGCAACTTTGATCTTGTTGGGTATGCTGATGCTGATTATGCAGGTTTCTTGGTTGATAAAAAAAGCACCTCAGGTATGGCTCACTTTCTTGGACCTTGTTTGGTATCTTGGGCAACCAAGAAACAACTCTCTGCTGCCTTGTACACAGCAGAAGCTGAGTATGTGGCAGCTGCATCTTGTTGTGCTCAGTTATTATGGATAAGACAACAACTCAAGGACTTTTGTGTTGACATAGGATGCATTCTTATTTATTGTGACAATACAAGTGCAATTAACATTGCCAAAAATCTATGTCAACACAAAAGAACAAAACATATTGACATTCGTCATCATTTCTTGAGAGACAATATTGAAAAGGGAGTGATCTCAATGAATTTTTGTGCCACTGAAAATCAAATTGCTGATATATTCACAAAAGCATTGAGTAGTGAACAATTTGAAAGGAATAGACTCGAACTAGGCTTAATTAGAACAACCTGACCAACCTGTTCTCTCGCCCTGTTTGCAAAATTTAAAAGTGACGGGTACAACATGTTAAATTTTTATTTGCAATCAACTTGTGTGCTATGTTTAGCATATGTGAGGTTTGCAACTTGCTGACACTCGTTGAGGTCTAATGAGATTTCCCTTATTGTCCAATGTTACCGAGCAAGTAACCTCAAGAACAAGCATCAGGAACAGGTACACCTCTTGTTTGTCAAATGTGTGCAACAAATTGAAAACTGCTAATCTCTTCCCGAGGCGTGCGCGGCCTAAATAAATGCTAAAGTCTGTTGCAAAAACAGGCAAAATCTTTTAAAAATTTCGCACGTCTCTCTCTCCCTTTAAAGCTCTCTTGCTCAAATCTCTCACCTCCACCGAAACTCTCTTGCTCTGAAACTCTATTCAAGAAACCCTAATCTCTCTCCTTCCTCTGAAAAATGGCGTTCCCCATTAGCTTCGAGAGCTCCTCGACCTTGACCCAGGGCAACCAGACACAGGGCACAGCCTTGCAAACAGCCACAGCCCTGTTTGCACCTACACAATTTCTGACGGTCCTCATGGAAGGTAAAAATACTGAACCTCCTCGACCCATTGCCTATAAACCTTTTGGGTTTTTGAAAAGTATCGACCTTAGAATAGTGAATTTGAAATTGGAAGACATCCCGTACAAATTTGGGTGGGAATTGATTTTGTTTGGTGAAACGGGTGCATGTCAACCCCAAGAACTTGTTGGGGCATCTGAAAGAGAATTGGGGCTTTAGATGAACTCTTTCTGTTGGACCATGGGTTAGATGACATCAATTCGTTTGGGCTATTTCTTGAGGAGGAAACAGGGTCAGAAACAGGGCTTGAAGTTTTTAGGGATGACCTAGGAGAGGATTTGTCAAAAGAAGAAGGGGGAAGTAGTGGTCAAATGGAGGAGTCTCCTGTTAAGCCTACACAAGCCACACCAGTAACACAAACCGGTGAGAAACACAAAAGGTACAAAATTGTGGCTAGGCGTGCTAGAGTACCAAGAACACGACCACCATCAAGGCCTAAAAGCGGCCAGACTGAAGTGCCCTCAAAAAGTGAACCCCCTGTCAAACCAAAACCACAAATCCCCTCTTCGGCCAAACCCACAAACAGACCCACAAGAAAATCAGCCCGAATAGCTTTTCACTCCACTCCTCGTCCTGCCAAACAGTCAGCCCCTATTATTGAGGAGATTGATTCCTCCTCTGAGCCTTCATCAGATAGCGACACTGAGAACACTGCCTTTAAACAGGGCACGCCCGTGTTCTCAGAGTCCTCAGAGGACATTCTGGGGATTCCCTCCACAGGCTTTGATATATATGTGAGGGAAGACAAGACTATTCTAGGGACAGCCAGGCTGCTGGAGCTCTCCCAGAAATTCAGCCAGCAATCAAGCCTCCAAACACCCAAGTCCGTGAAGAAAGGGGACATGACATCGCTCCATCAATTGCTATTTTGGTTTATCATCAAGAATGTCATCCCCAGAGGCCAGGGTTGAAATCTTGCTGATGCCATGGATCAGTGTTTGATGGATCTGATGGACACGGAAGTGCAAATTAACCTTCCTGCTATCATGATTCGACATATTGCAAGAATTGCAAACACCTCTAGGGAACATGACCTGGGATATGGCTTCCTTCTGACTAGTGTGTTTGAGCACTTTGGGGTGACACTGCAGAAGAAGGTGGGCGCTCAGTTCATTGATGAGATCGGGAGTAACACCCTTATGGGGTGTGGGTATGCTTTTATTGAAGGGTCTGCCTCAGAACAGGGGACTAGAACACCCCGTCCTCCTATTCCTGGCAGTTCCTCAACCAAGCTTGAGGCTGCTTTGGAAGAAAACTCTCGCCTCAGTACTGAGCTTAACGCTGTAAAGGCTGCCCTGGACGAGGAAAAGGCTCTCAATGCAAAATGCCATGAAGATATCCTCGCCCTTCTCTCTTCCCTCTCAGCAAAATTTTCCCCTCCTGCTCTCTAATCACCCCCCATCTGTTGTCCTCATAGCCTGTTCTCACTTCTCTTGGTGAATCAGTTTGCACTCTGTTGCACTCTTTTGATGAATGACAGGATATCTTGTTTTTTGATTGGCTTTGCCTTGCTTGCTTTTTGTTGTGAATTGCTTGTGTGTGAATAGGATGGCCAATCTCATTACCGTACCAAAACACTTGAGTGTATCGCCTGTTGACTTTCCTCCATTACCCAAGTGGTGGTGATAGCAAACACCCTCTGTTTGACTGTTCGCCCCTACTTTTTAATGATGCCAAAAGGGGGAAGATAGGTTGACCAATATTGTTTTAGTTCTGCCATAGACGAGTTAATTTTCTTACAATCTTTTCGATATTAACTGCTTCATGTGAATTTGAATAATTGGTACAAATCACTTAAATTGCCCTTGAAAGTCAATATGGTCACTTGGTTTGTCATCATCAAAAAGGGGAATTTGTTAGAATGTATAAAGTTTTGATGATAACAAATCCAAGTGTTGTTGTTGTTGCTCCAAACAGGCTTTCCAAAGAGGACCTTACTGCTATTCTCAATGTATTAAAACTGCTTGACTAATGGTTTATCAAGAACAGGTACTCAAGTCAGCAATGTAAGAACACCTGTGAGGAACAGGTTCTGTGAGGTGTTTTGAAGCATATCTTGAGAAGTGTTTGAAACATAAGATATGTGCAGCTGTGACAAATAGGTTCCGTGCGGTGTTTGAAGCATATTCTGTGAAGTGTTTGCAGCAAAGTCATTCTACAAGATGACTAGTGGTTACAACAAGATGTCTTGATTTGATTTGGTTTTATATTTGTAGACTCTTGTTAATATGCCAATTAGAAAGTTTTAATTTACCACTCACTGGAAACGTTTTTGCTTTTCGAAAAATATTTCGGATCACCCTTCAGAACAACCCTGGGAACAGGGCGATCAGGGTGTTTCCAGAATAAGCTGCGAAAAACTGCTTTGCACGATTTTTTTCTTTTGGATTTTGAGCAGCTTCTTCAAAGATTTGCAAGAAAGATTTTTCTATGGAGTATCTTATTCCTTATCCTAAAAACTGTTATCAAAAATCTTAAGGGATTTGCAAAATCTTTTTGAATAAAAAGAATATCCAATTTTTGGCAAGTGGATAAGGTAGTTGAGAAAAACATGGGCTAGCTGCTGAAGAACATCGCCTTGTGCACACAGTTCAGGAAGTGTTTTCAGCTCATGTCACCTTACCTCTTATAGCTAAAGGATTCTATTTTCTCTAGGATTTTAGTTTCCAAAAATTTCAGAAATAGTTTTTCCATCCCTTGTGGGTGAAGGATTCTATATTCTTCAGATTTTTTAGCTTCCAAAAAATTTGATGAATTGTTTTCCAAGCACTATAAAAGGCGGCTTCTTACAATCTTGGAGACATCGGTTTTCAAAGAGAAAAAATCTGAGTTCATGAGCTAGAACGTTTGAAAAGAAAACCGAGCCTTGTGAGTGAATTAATTGAGCTTTCAAAGTTGGCATACTAGGACTTCATTGTACCCTATATTAGTTTAGTTAAGAAGCATTATAATAGGGTGTTTTTTTTCTTTACATTCTTCTTTCACAAGAGTGAGTAGAGTGTGTGTCCAAATCAAGGGGATTTTGGACGTGGGGTAACTTGTCTTTGGGAAGACAGGTTACGTGTGTTACAAGTTGTAACAAGGTGTGTTACTATTGTAACGTGATTAGCCCGTTTAGTGAATTGTTTAAATCCTACACGAGGTAGGTCGTGGTTTTTAACCTCAGTTGGGCTAGAGGTGTTTTTCACGTAAAAATCCTGTGTCCATTATTTCCGCATTCAATTTTGTTGGATTTTCACTTCTGCTTATCTCAGAAACAACCTGTGCGAACAGGGTCTAAGACTGTTTGTTAGCAACTTGCGAAAATCGGATACCACAATTCACCCCCCTCTTATGGTTGTGTACTCTCTAATTCAACATGTCCTAAAATGATTATAATGCTTATGTATAGACTAATACTTGAGTTATTAGGGGGTTTTGGTTGATCTGATTGTGTACAATTTACCCCCATGTATACTTTGTATTTTGTCATTTTTTATTTTATTTTATTTATTTATTTAATTATTCATATTTCGATTTTTGTTTCTCTTTTCTTTGTTTTCCTATTTGAGATTTTATGAGTATATCTTTTGCAAACTCTCATGAGACCTTACTCGTCCACTTAGGGGAACCAAGGGGTTTAAAGGGCTTGTCGCATACGCTAAATGCAACCGCGATTCCTATGGAAGTGAGTTAGGTTCTTAAGTTAGTTTTCTTTTGTTTTGCTCGAGGACGAGCAAAAAATAGGTGTGGGGGTATTTGTTAGGCGATAAATTGTCATATTTTATGTGCCTCTTTCATCCACTTTTAGCTCGTATAATAATTTAATCTTTAGGATTTTTACTTGTTTTATTTATATTTTTTAGGAAATAACTTCAAATCGAGTAAACATCGCAAAAAGGAGCGAAAACAGGACAAAGCGAAGAAAAACAGCGAAAACCGGCAAAAAGGGATGACAGGGGGCCGAGCCACTGTGCCAGAGAAGTGGCACGATCGTGCCTCCCCCCCGTTCATCGTTCGCTCGATTTTCTATTTAAACCCCATTTGGGCGTTTATGCTTGAGGTGGCACGGAGGTCGCTTGGGCTTCTCTCTAGCGATTTTTAGGCTAGGTTTTAGGTTAGTTTATCAAATAAAACCTCAATAGGAGGATTAGTTTATGATTGAAGATTGTAATCTTGGATTCAACCTTTAGATTACAAGTTCCTTCTATCAATCCAAGACTAAGTTTTCTTTCTCCTTCTCTCTTTATTTCATATCTTGTTCTTGTTTATATTTGACTAGTTTAATTCTTGTATTTGTTTTGTTTAGTTTCAATGTTTAGTTTTCATTGTTAATTCATGTTTATTTAGTTGTTTAGATTTGATTTATTTCATTCCCTGTCTTCTCTAGTTCATGTTCATGTTTTTGTTTAGTCGTTTAGGTTTTCATGTGTTTTGTGATGTTTAGTTGGTAGATTGTGTTGGCTTGGATTGTAATTAACCCATTGATGGCAATTAGTCTTGTATTTGACCTAACCATACCCAATCTATGCCTAGAACTTAGAGTTTTCTCTCGCACCCGTTAAGTGTTCGATGAAATGTTTGAAAGAGCCTTCATCCATATTTTTTGGCGATTGACTTATGCTAAGAGGTGAGGTCGATTAGCCAGTGTAGGAGAGGGAATAGCCGAGTTTGGGACATAAAAATAGTATGCGAATCGAGTTAGATCCAGGGTTGCTAATGTTGTGGCCTAATTAGGCTAACCCCATGAAAATAGGTGGTTAAATTAATTAGATTAGCTTATGAACCTTGAGAGAGGGTTTCAGTGGTCTTCGATGGTGCAACCGACCATCTCTAGTTCATAATGCAGTTTGGGTAGGTTAGGACTCGTCTCGATTAGTTGGTTCGTCCGTTGGTCAAATCACAACTTCAAGTCACTTTTTCTATGTTTGTTAGCGTAGTTTAGTTTTCCCTCTATCCCCTTCAATTTTGCCTAGCTCGATACGCTTTAGTTAGCCCTGGCAGTTGGAAACACAACTCTCTACGTACGACACCCCAAGTACTCAACGATACACCTTGCACTTGGGATTTATAAATATTAAGACTGTGTTTTCACCATCACCTCAATGAGGTTGGCACATATTGCCTACCTTTCATCCCTAAGTCTTGAAGGTGACCTAGTCACATTTTATTTTGTATGCCCATGGCAAATGCAATGTAGAATAAGCCATATCCCACCAGATGCGCTTCACTAGCTAATCCAAGCTTGTCATCTCTCTGAATGGTAAAATTGCCAGAAAAAGTACCCTTTAACCAGGAGGGCCTGGATATCCGATCATAGTCAGAATCACCCAGTGAAGCTAGGATAACACCTGATGGTGGAATTTATTTTCCAACTCCTTCGTCGATTACCCAATGTGCACCACCAGACTTGTATGTATTTAATTATTTATATTGCATACTGCACACAGCCTCACCACAGATTAGGAGGGGAACTACTTGGCTTTGGCTATTGAGCCTTCTACCACATCAAACAAATACCATAACATGGCCTCCATACATTTTGAAACTAGGATGCAAATGCATCAAGCCTACACTAGCAACTACACAGCTAAGTTCTATACAAGTATAGAATGCAAAATCATATTAGTGTGAAAGGATTGTGAATTGCCTGAATTTCATTGAGATGCCTCAGTTATATACACAAATCAGGGGAAGAAACAATAGGAAACTAGAAGAAAAAGGAAACTGTCAATCCTAAATTAATCCCTAAACTTACTCCTAATCGTATATATGACACAGCAAGATATATTCTAAAGATAAATGATCTTAGAATATATGTCATTAAGAGAATATCTTAATGGATATCTCAATACCCCCCTCAAGTTAGAGCATGAGGATCATAAATGCCTAACTTGGAAAGCAGAAATGAAATTGGCGTGTCCCCAAAGGCTTGGTAAAAATGTCTGCCAGCTGAACCATTGTAGGAACATAAGAAGGAAGAATAGTACCATCCTGGATAGAATCGCGAACAAAGTGACAATCTGCTTCAATGTGCTTTGTTCGTTCATAGAAGACAGGATTCTGTGCAATATGTAAAGCTGACAGGCTATCACAATATACACTAATAGCAGCAAGATGTTAAATCCCCAAGCTGAGAAGAAGACCCTTTAACCATTTCAATTCACAAGTAAGGGAAGCCATAGAACAATATTCGGCCTTTGCCGAAGAACGAACCATACTGGGTTGTTTTTGTTTTCCAAGAAATCAGGGAAAGACCAAGAAACACAAGCCAACCCATGAGAGAGCGACGAGTAAGAGGACAGGCTGCCCAATCAGAATCACGCCAACCTGTTAGAGAGAGAGGGCTATCAGCTCGAAGTAAGATTCCTTGTTTAGGAGGGCCCTTCAAATAGCGAACAACATGCAAGGCGGCTTCCCAATGTTCCTGTCTGGGTTCCTGTAGGAACTGTGATAAAACATTGACAGAGTATGCCAAATCTGGACGAGTGACTGTTAAGTAAATCAATTGACCAACCAAACACCAATAAGGTTCCGGATTAGACAACGGTTCTCCAGAAGCATGAGCAAGTCGATGGTTTTGCTCAATAGGAAAAGATGCTGGCTTGGCACCCAGAAGACCAGTCTCAGAAATGATGTCAAGAGAATACTTCCGTTGACAAAGAAAGATACCAGTAGGACTTCGTGCCACCTCAATCCTGAAGAAATATTTAAGAACCTCGAGATCCTTCATATGAAAACACGTGCTCAAATAGTTTTTAAATACTCTCAAAGTAGCGGAATCATTCCCAGAAATAATTAAATCATCAACATACACCAAAACATTAATTTGAATAGCATCCTTACGAAAAGTAAAAAGGGAATAATCAGCATAAGATTGGAGAAAACCATACTCTTTTAAAGCAGTTACAAGTTTGGAAAACCAACACCGCGGTGCTTGTTTCAAGCCATATAAGGACTTACGAAGACGATATACCATATCAGGTTGAGAAGATGCAAAACCAGGAGGAAGCTTCATATAGACTTCCTCATTGAGATCCCCATGTAAAAAAGCATTATGCACGTCCATCTGATGCAGCTCCCAATTTTTAGATGCTGCAATGGCTAAGAAAGCACGAACCATGACCATCTTTGCAACTGGTGCAAAGGCCTCAATATAATCAATCCCGACAATTTGATGATTACCAAAAACAACCAATCGAGCTTTAAGCCATTCAACACTGCCATTAGAGTTGTACTTGATTTTATTGACCCATTGACCACCGAGTGCACGTTTACCAGGCGGTAATTTTTCCATCGTCCAAGTACCATTGTCCTCTAAGGCACGAATTTCTGTTTGCATAGCATGGCGCCACCCTTCATCGGTCATAGCCTCTTTAAGTGATTTCGGTTTAGAACCTGCAGTAACAGCAGCAAGAAATTTCCGATGGCTAGCAGAAAATTTGCACAATTAATATAATGTGTTATTGGAAAAGGCGTACCTGAGGAAGCCGATGGTGCTGGTGAATGTGGAGAGAGAGTAGATGGACTTTTTGCGATCACAGTGTTTGTAACATAGTTACAGAGGCGAATTAATGGAACCTTTTCACGGAATCCTCGTCCCATGTGAGTCTCACTAGGAGAATCCATAGTAGACCCTGCTTGCCCCTCTCCAGATGAATGTTGGAGTGGAGATGAGGGCTGAACTGGGCCCGTATCGGCGGCTCTACTAGACTGTGGTTTGCTAGGGATAAAACAGAGTTTTAATATTTATAAACCCCAAGTGCAAGGTGTATCATTGAATACTTGGGGTGTCGTCCGCAGGGAATTATGTTTCCAACTATCAGAGTTCACTAGAGCATATCAATCTAGGCGAGATCAAAGGCAAAGGAGGGAAAAATAAACTACGCTAACAAACATAGAAAAAGCAACTTGGAGTTGTGATTTGACCAATGGACGAACCAACCAATCAAGACGAGTCCTAACCTACCCAAACTATATCACAAGCTAGAGATGATCGGTTGCACCGTCAAAGACCACCCAAGCCCTCTCTCAAGGGTCATGAGCTAATCTAATTAGCCTAACCCCCTATTTTCATGGGGTTAACCCAATTAGACTACAAAACTAGCAACCCCGGACCTAACTCGATTCGGATACTATTTTCAGGTCCCGAACTCGGTTATTCCCTCTCCCACACTAGCTAATTGACCTCACCTCTCAGCATAAGTTAATCGCCCAAAAATATGGATGAAAGCTCTCTCAAGCATTTCATCGAACACTTGGCGGGCGTGAGGAAAACCTCTCGGTTCTAAGCATAGATTGGGTATGGTTAGACCTAGTACAAGATCAATTAGCCATCAAGAGGCTAATTACAACCCAAGTCACAAATTCGAACAACTAATCATTAACAAAATACAAAAACCTAAACCTAAACCTAAACTAACGAAGAACATAATAAACATAAACTAAAGGAAAGAGAATGAAATCTAACAACCAAATAAAACATGAATTAACAATCAAAACTAAACACTTAAACTAATACAATCTAAACTAATAAGATTAAGCAAGAATAAAATTGAATAATAAGAGAGAGCGAAGAAGACTTAGGCTTGAATTGAATGAACGAACTTGGAATCCACAAGCTTGAATCTCAAATCAATACCACTAAAATCCTAATCTAATCCCTTCAAAGCGGTTTTTATTGGCTAAAAACCTAAACTAAACTACCCTAAGGAAGTGGAAGAAGAAGCCCCCGTGCGACTCCCGAACAACCCCCTGTAAAAACGCCCGAACAGGCCTTAAATAGAAAACCGAGCGAACAACAAATAGGGAGGAAGGCACGACCGTGCCACATGGTACGGTCACACCACGCCACTTCACTAGCACGGTGGTCCACCCCCCGGTTTGTCCTTTTTTGCCGGTTTTCGCTGTTTTTCTTCGTTTTATCCCGTCTTCGTCCCTTTCCATGACATTTACTTGATTTGGAGTTGTTTCCTACAAAATATAAATAAAACAAGTAAAAAACCTAAAGATGAAGTTATTATACGAGCTAAAAGTGGGTGAAAGAGTTACGTAAAATGGGATAATTTATCGTTTATCACACCCCCACACCTATCTTTTACTCGTCCTCGAGCAAAACAAAATACAAATTAACTTAAGGACTTAACTCACTTTCGCAGGAATCGCGATTGCATTTAGCGTATGTAACAAGCCCTTTAAACCTTTTGGTTCCCCCAAGTGGACGAGTAAGGTCTCGTGAGGGTTTGCAGAAGATATACTCACAAAATCTCTAAAAGGCAAAACAAAGAAAAGAAAAACGAAAATCGAAAAATAAAAATAGCAAAACACATTATATACATTGGGATAAACTGTACACAATCGAATCAACTAAAACCCCCTAGTAGCTCAAATATCAGTCTATACATGAGCATCATATGCGTTTCAGGACACATCATCCCAAAGAATGACATCTATACATCAGCTTTTCACCCCACGACGTATGAGAACATTGAATCCATCCTGGTGCCTGGTGTGCAAGTGTATCATCACCCTAAAACTTGGCCTACCTAAATCAAACTTAATCCCACGCAACTGACACAAGCTACCTTTTTGAATGGTTAGCATGGAAAGCAAGCTTCCCCAGTAGCAGTATTGCCTCAAAGGGTAACACCCAGTAGCGCATGCCTCAAAGGGGTACTTATCATTCCAAACTCTTTTCTTCCCCACTTTTTGTTTCTTTCCATTATTTTTTTCATTACAAACTCTTGCCACACCTCAAAGGGATACATCCAGTAGCGCTTGAATCTGTTTGTTTTTGCTTTTGTTTTTGGAAAAGGGGGTGCAAGCACATACAAAAGGAACTGTGCAGCAGGCAAGTGGGAGAGCCGATCATGGAAGACTAAGAATATAAGGTAATGATAATATAATAGTCAGGATTGGATTATAAAGTTACAATGGACTGTTGGGGTTACAACTGAGGCCTAAAACTACATATTGGGGATTATCATACATATTATACTTATATACGAGATAATAGTCAAGGTGCCAGAGATCAAGGCTGATCAAAATAGTACAAAACTCCGCAAAATTCAAAAATTAAGGAAAATTATACAAAAAAGAGAAAAATTAAAAAATTTACACAAAAATGAAAAATTTTTCACAAAATAAGGATAAAAGGGGTGATGACCCCACCCCCACATCTAAATCTCACAATGTCCTCACTGGGAGTGGAGAGCCATCACCAATGCAAAACACACAAATATACACAAAAATACAAAAATGGTGATCATAGCCATCAATGGCTCAACAACATCTCAAAGTTCACCTCAAAGTTGATCACCAACAAAGGAAAACACGCTCCTAGATATCCACAACTATGTACAAAAAGAAAAAGAAAGAAAAAAAAGAGAAAAAAAAGAGAAAAGTGGAACGATCATACCAGATTAGGTGTTGGGTGCACCTAAACTATCACCTCCTCAAGATGGTGCTGTGGGAGGTCGAAGGAGCATCAGTCACTCTTTCGCATCTCATGACCCAAGGCACCTATTCAGATGCCGTCAAAGCTCGTAGGAATTTATCAAACATCTGAGCATGTAACTCAGATGGGTGGAAGTAAGAGCACTTAAACAGTAATGCAGAAATAATAGTTAGTTCTCTCCTAAATTTATCGAATGCCTTTGAAAAATCAGTGAAGAAATCAAATGCAGTGGTTAACATGATGTTCGCAGGCATGCTTCCTAGGTACAAGCTATAAGGATCAAGGGAGGGGTCATACCCTCTGAAGGTACCTAGGAAGTCCATACAGTCTATCTCATTCCCCTCAAACATATCATGACATGTAACGAGCGATAAATTTTAGCACTCAGGGGAAGGGGTGGGTGGTGAACCTGAAGGGGAAACATGGAGTGTATCAAGGTGGTCAGGGGATACATTCTCAACAAGATCAGGACTAGCTGGCATAGTAACCATAACATCCCCATAAGACCTCCCTACAGGAGCAGCATCAGAATCATGCACCTCAATAAGATCATTGTCTGAATCATAACAAACATCATCCTCATCAACACTCATGTTAACAGTAAAGGTCTAACCCACCTCGAACTCCGTCGATGGAGCTAAAGGGAGAGGTGGATCAGGTAAGGTCATGTTAAACGTAGTGTTGTCCCTAAGGGTACTGAGTAACGGTGGAGCAACAAGGGATGGAGTAGTTAGGGAAGGGTCAAGTACTGCCTCTAGTCCGGATTCTAGGGGAGTAACAGATGCACCATCATCACACAAACAAACATCATGTTTAGGAGAACTAAACCTAAGGTTAGTCTTATGTGATAGGTCAAACTCCCGTATTTTATTTTCAAACTCAGCTTGTTGCATTTTCATTGTCTCTATTATACTACTAATTCTAGCAAGGCTATCATCAAAAATATAATAAGGACAAGAAGTGTTGTCATGATCAGAACAATAGCAAATTTCACACAAAGGAGGGGCATAATCAGGGAAGCAAGGGATTGGGTTGTAAGAATTAGCACAACTAATATCAAATTCATAAGTATCCTGAGCCACCCAATTAAGAAAATCCCATGCTTCTTCAACATTTCTAGCATAAAAATCTCAATGCTCAAAAAGAGCACGAGTCTCACAATTTATACCCTCATCAACAACATGCTGTATTTCTCATTTCCCATATAAACATCCACAAGAAGCACATTGAGAAAGATAAGCATGTAAACGATCCCAATAACGGTAAAATAATTCTTGCTCAAATTGGGAAAAATGAAAAATTGCCATTGAAATTTTTTTTTCAAGAATTTTTTTTTTAAATAAAAGCCTAGTCTCGAATACTCAAATGAAAATTTATCAATTCCCCGGCAACGGCGCCAAAAACTTGTTAGACATAAAACAGAGTTTTAATATTTGTAAACCCCAA
This sequence comes from Carnegiea gigantea, assembly GCA_029747015.1. Lineage (NCBI taxonomy): Eukaryota > Viridiplantae > Streptophyta > Magnoliopsida > Caryophyllales > Cactaceae > Carnegiea > Carnegiea gigantea. The sequence continues at coordinate 46,979 of JAKOGI010000647.1, read as the reverse complement.
CTGCAAGATGTATCGTTGAGTACTTGGGGTGTCATCCGCAGGGAATTGTGTTTTCAACTATCAGAGTTCACTAGAACGTATCAATCTAGGCGAGATCAAAGGTGAAGGAGGGAAAACAAAACTACGCTAACAAACATAGAAAAAGCGACTTGGAATTGTGATTTGACCAATGGCGAACTAACTAATTAAGAAGAGTCCTAACCTACCCAAACTATATCACGAACTAGAGATGATCGGTTGCACCATCAGAGACCACCCATGCCCTCTCTCAAGGGTCATGAGCTAATCTAATTAGCCTAACCACCTATTTTCACGGGGTTAGCCCAATTAGACTACAAAACTAGCAACCTCGGACCTAACTCGATTCGAATACTATTTTCATGTCCCGAACTCGGTTATTCCTTCTCCCACACTAGCTAATTGACCTCACCTCTCAGCATAAGTCAATCGTCCAAAAATATGGATGAAAACTCTCTCAAGCATTTCATCAAACTCTTGGCGAGCGTGAGGAAAATCTCTAGGTTCTAAGCATAGATTGGGTATGGTTAGGCCTAGTACAAGATCAATTAGCCATCAAGAGGCTAATTACAACCCAAGTCCAGAAATTCTAACAACTAATCATTAACAAAATACAAAAACCTAAACCTAAACCTAAACTAATGAAGAACATCATAAACGTGAACTGAAGGAAAGAGAATAAAATCCAACAACCAAATAAAACATGAATTAACAATCAAAACTAAACACTTAAACTAATCTAAACTAATAAGATTAAGCAAGAACAAAATTGAATAATAAGAGAGAGCGGAGAAGACTCATGCTTGAATTGAATGAACGAACTTGGAATCCACAAGCTTAAATCTCAAATCAATACCACTAAAATCCTAATCTAATCCCTTAAAAGGGGTTTTTATTGGCGAAAAACCTAAACTAAACTACCCTAAGGAAGTGGAAGAAGAAGCCCCCGTACGACTCCCGATCGACTCCTGCAAAAACGCCTGAACAGGCCTTAAATAGAAAACCGAGCGAACAACGAACAGGGGGGAAGGCACGACCATGCCAGGGTGGCACGGCTGTGCCACATGGCACGGTCACGCCGTGCCACTTCACTAGCACGGTGGTCCACCCCCCGGTTTGTCCTTTTTTATCAGTTTTTGTCGGTTTTCGCTGTTTTTCTTCATTTTGTCCCATCTTCGTCCCTTTCCGTGACGTTTGCTTGATTTGGAGTTATTTCCTATAAAATATGAATAAAACAAGTAAAAAACCTAAAGATTAAATTATTATACGAACTAAAAGTGGGTGAAAGAGGTATGTAAGATGGGACAATTTATCGTTTATCGTGGTTCAGAGAGAATGGTTGGTGGAAAAATGGGAGTAGCCTCTAGTGTGGTAGTCGTTGGGCTTTGGGTGGTGGCGTGGAGGGGGAAGGAGTCATTGGTGAGCTCAACTTCATTGGGCAACGATTCAGGATCCCCCAAAATATCAAAATCATCATCGCCTAAAGTCATGCTGCCAAAACTAGTATTGGGGCTAGTAGCAGTAGCATTTTCAGCAAAAGGAAATTGATTTTCAAAGAACTTAACATCCCTAGAAACAAAAAAAGTTTTGGTTTCTAGATCAAAAAGCCGCCAACCATTCTTACCAAAAGGATACCCAACAAATACACATCTTCAACTTCGACTTGCAAATTTATCATTCTTAGCACGTTGATTATGGGCATAACAAAGTGAACCAAACACTCGCAATTCATTAAAAGCAGGCAAGGTATGAAACAAAATTTCATAAGGTGTTTTATTCTGTAGAACACTAGAGGGTGTTCGATTAATCAAATGAGAAGCTGCCAAGACACATTCACCCCAAAAATAAAGAGGAAGATGACTTTGAAAACGCAAGGCCCTTGCCACCGCTAAAATATGACGGTGCTTACGTTCTACGCGGCCATTCTGTTGTGGAGTTCCTACATAGGAGGTTTGAAATAAAATACCATTTAAAAGAAAATAATCTATCAAATAGTTAAACTCCATCCCATTATCACTCCGAACAACCTTAACCTTTTGACCAAATTGTTGATCAGCCATTGCCAGAAACGACATAAACATTTTAAATACCTCCAATTTATCAATCAACAAATAAACCCATATAGCAAGGGGAAAAATCATCCACAATAGTCAAAAAATAACAAGCCCCACAAGAAGAGACAGTATGGTAAGGGCCCCATAAATCACAATAACCCAATTCAAAAATTCTGGAGGCCTTTTTAGCACTAAGGGAAAAGGAATTTCTAGATTGTTTGGCACGAGGGCACACATCACATGCCTTATTTAATTTATCACTAGAATTACGAAAGAAAGGTAATGATTTTACTACTTTCTTCGAAGGGTGTCCAAGACGTTGATGTCAAAGTTCCTACGAAGATGAAGAACTATCCACTGAAAATGCTTGCACTGTAAACGGTAGTCGGAAGTAGTCAAGTCCATCTCGTCGCTCACCCATTCCAATCAGCTTCCTCGTATGATGGTCCTGTATAACACACGTATTTGAATCAAATTGGACCAAACAGTGCATGTCATCAATGAGTTGTGTAACCGAAATCAAGTTGCAGTGCAATTTAGGGACATAAAGAGCACTTTTAAGATATAGTCCTTCCAAGAGCCTCACACTTCCCTCTTTAGTAGCAATTATTTTTTGGTCATCAGGAAGTCCGACGGGACAAGTGGGAATATTATGAACATCAAACAAATATGATTCATTCCCCGTCACATGATTAGAAGCACCGGTATCAATGATCCAAGAATTTTTAGAAAACTCACCATGTAGCCGATCAATAGAGGATGGAGTATTACCAAACATAGCGGTTATTGTCTGCCATTGTTCCGCACTCATATTAGGAAGGGAAACTGAAGTGCTTGACGTGCTGGCTGTGGCATTGGAAGAACTTTTCTGCCCATTGACCGAAGCTCCAACCATAGTGTTACAGCTGTCTACTGGCACCGCACGCACCGTGGCTCCTCTGTCATGACTAGTCACGAGTGAGTCAGTATTCCGACCATGACCGCCTTTGCCACAAGTAGAAGTGGCTCCTTGAGTGCAAGGTCTATCTTCCCACCATTCTGGATACCCAAGAAGCTGAAAACAGGTCACAATATCATGTCCGGATCTATGACAGTGAGAACACATTAGCCTAGACTTGTCAATCTTTTCTGGTTTCGCTCAGCCACGCCTTTCCGGACGAATAACAAAACCCATAACTTCCAGTGGAGATTCTCGAGCACTAGTAATTCCACGAACACGTTCTTCTTGAGTAATTTGTTGATAGGCGCGATCAAGAGAAGGTAAAGGTTCTTGAGACAACAAAGTAGTACGTAATTGGGCATAATAATCAGAATTTTAACCCATCAAAAATTGATGAAAACGCTCATTATTTCATCGGTTTTCATGTGCCTTACCTAGATTACATTCACATTTTCCACACTTACATGTAATAATGGGTTCATGATTAGCCAATTCATCCCATAAAACCTTAAGCTTCCCAAAATATGCAGAAACAGGCATGATCTTGGTTTGCTCACATTTAGCTAAATCAGTTTTTAGCTGTTGAATTCGGGGCCCATTGACAACAGAAAAGCGAGCCTGCAATTCATCCCACAAAAATTTAGCATCATCATAAAAAGAGATAGTAGACTTAACCTCCTGATCAATAGTATTCATTAGCTATGAAACAAGCATTGAATGAATGGTAAGCCGATCCTCCGTTGTGAAAGGTGCTTTAGGTTCCATAATCGTGCCATCGACAAAACCGTATTTTCGGCGAGATAGTAGAGCAAGACGCACAGACCTTGCCTATTCATCATAATTATCGTGTCGAAGATGCACTGGAGTAATGAGATCTCCAGGTCTGTCTTGTGAGCCAAGAAAAAATGGAGATGTATGGTCATTTCGAGAAGATATATGTGGACATGGAGTCTTAGTCTTATCGGTGTCGTTGGTCATGACGATCGTGTATCTTAGCCGTGTGGCTCTGATATCATGAAAGGATCGTGAATTGCCTGAATTTTATTGAGATGCCTCAGTTATATACACAAATCAGAAGAAGAAACAATAGGAAACTAGAAGAAAAAGGAAACTGTCAATCCTAAATTAATCCCTAAACTTACTTCTAATCGTATATATGATACAGCAAGATATTTCTAAAGATAAATGATCTCATAATATATGTCATTAAGAGAATGTCTCAATGGATATCTCAATATAGTGTCTTCTTGGCCTCAACCATAATAACAGGGAGGAAGCAATTTAAACGAGTGAATAAAATACCTTGAATTCTACAGATGTCCTGGAAAAATCAAGATTTAAGTCATAGCAAGAACGAGGACAGGTCAAATTCAAACAGTATGTTGGACCCATGTGAGCATGACCTCTCTTTCCACCCTTGTCATCCCTCAATTGTTCCCAGCACATGTCCGCCAGACAATTCAGGGATTTATGATTTGGGTCTTTAACAATAAACCTCGAATTAACATCTGCATCTGTTAAGGTTCAGTGGAATTCAAATAATGGTATACTCCTTTCCTCATGATTTCAATTTTAAAGTTGACGTTCGTGTATTTTGGATACATATATATTGAATTGCCAGCAAAAGTTAACTACACATCTGTCAGACAACCAAGATTGTCATCTCACTGAATATAGCACTCATTGCACCACATGTATGAATGGACTCACCTTCATCGAGAAAGAACTCGAAGAAACAGATACGTATCCTGTAAGTTTCAGTGAACCTTGGGAGAGGTCAGTTCATGTAAACTGGAGGCCTCAACACCAAAATTGCTACACAGCACTGTCAAAAGAGAAAAGGAAGAATGCGTCCGAAGCAGTTCGTCCTCACTGCATTTGGATAGCGCAATGTAAAGATGAATACACATAATTAACCACAAATTTTCACTCAACAATGAACAGTCAACGCACCTATGCATATCCACAACATTGAAGGAAACTCTTGGCTGCACAAGGGCAATCCGTACTGTGACGGAGTGCAATACTTTCTTAGCACTACAAACATAAGCATTAAAAAAAAAACCAATTAACCAGAAATCCCCAGAGAATACGGCAGGTACTTACCTGAGCTAGAAAATATCATGTTGAGATAATCAATGGAAAATAGAACACCTGGACTGCATTTGTCCTCGCCGAACTGGTTGATCGTAAAATAGATCACGAACAATGACTGCAGAAGTTTTGGATTGTCACAATCAAGTTTGCTGAAGGTTAGAAAGATGAACAAGAAGTTAATGAAAGCTCAACTGAAGAGGCAAGAGACAATTCCCCCCACCCCCCCCCCCCAAAAAAAACAATGGTTCCAAATCTTTCATGCAGTGACGATTCGCACATTAGAGAGGCCCTTTAGAGGATCTAAGCATCACCAATGATTGGTTCCCCTGAACCTGCACATGTCATCTGATTATGTGCCGATCTGCTCTTAAGCACCCACTCTTTTTCTTTTTATTTTATTTTATATTTTACCTGTGTTCCCTTCCTTTCCTAACCAACTTAGAGGTACATTGAGCAACTCAATCACCTCATCCTATTTCCATCAGAATTCGACAAAGTATTTGTAGATTCCTATGTAAGTTGTGCATTACATGGTTGCTATTTGCAAAAGAATACCATAAAACAGAAATTGCAAACAAGCACATAATGAAGGGGCATTCAGAATACCAAGGCATATATCTTGTTCCAAATTTGCCAACCGAAACACTTTTAGGGGTATGTGATTTTTCTTTTTTTTTGGGGGGGGGGGTATAGGACAATCTTTTTTCCAATAACGGCAATGTAGTGTACACACTACAGTACCGCAAATTGCCACAATTTCAATACACAGGCAGCAGAATCCCACCACGGACAATGAGGACAAAGCCCATGAAAAGACTACCAAAATCCTCATGGATATACACGAAGAAGGAGAGATCACTTCACAAGCGTACCTTATAACTCTGAATGAGAACTTCTACACGTCCATGTAGGTCTAGTTGCAGGTATGCAGAAAGTAGAGGGGGGAAAAAAACTAGATTTCTTCTAAATGGATAGCCTCCTTAATATACCGCTCTACTAGTCTCTATTCAGATACCCCCCTCCCCCCCAAAAAAAAAAGAAAATCCAACACCAAACCAACAAAAATTAAATAATAAATAGAGACGCTACTGTATACCTCAAAATCTAACATGGGAAATGTTAATTGTGTTTGACAAAAGATTGCCAATTTCAGAAAACGGGCGTAGTGTTGCTCAATGCCTAAACCTAAAGGCTAAGATGGTTGTCAAGAATACATAGTTGGATAAACTTTGGGTCGGGGGGGTAGGGTTGAGTTCCCTTTCAAATTGGTTTTCTGTTGCCAACTTCAGATATTGAAAGCCTTGTTTTCCTGAGAAAGCACACATCTAATATCAGCAAGGAAGAAGCATTCCTCCATCAGTAATCAGAGGTGAAAAAGAAGACACATCCAGATTTCAGAATATGGTTGTGAAAGAAAGCCATTTACCGGCTGTGCCGACATCTTGTCTACAATCATCAATACGGAGAGAGACACTTGCGACCCTGGGAAAAAATTGCAGTAGTCGATGACAAAATAGTCAAATGCCATAAAAACATCCAAAGCCGCATAGTATTGGAAGGTGAAAATATGAGCTGTTCTTGCCTTCATGACCTTACAATACCCATTGGGCCTCCCTTGGACTTTTGTTATAATTTCAATTAAAGACGTGTCAGCAATGGAGCACAATACTTCTCCACAGAAGCCAAAGCTTTGTACATCATCATCGTTGTGTTGTAAATGGTGGACTTTGATGTTGCTGCACAAAATATCCATGTATTAACAAAAATATATCAAGGAATAAATAAGATCATAATCCAGGGTTCAAGCGTACAAAAACCCATCAGCAATTTATACTGTAATTTCGGACTGTCTTTTTCCCCCCCTCCTTTTGTTACTATACTTCCTTTTTTTCCCCCCTTTTGTTATTATACTTCCTAGGCGTTAAACAAGAACCTTTTAATGCTTATATGCAAGAATCACATCTGAAGTAGCAAGTGTAAACATTGAACTGCTTATTACTTTACATGCTACAAAATTTGATGTCTGACATGGAACGGCTTCAATAGCAATATAAAAGAAATAATGAGATCCTCAAACAACTACATACTGAACAAATTTATTGGGAAACTCCAAAATGATAGCTTATCATACATTATTGAATTCTCTCTCACAGGTAGCTTACTTAGGGAAAACCAAACAGTTTTACGCAATTTTTTTGACCAAGTCACTAGAAGCACAACCCTCACCACAATCATAAGCACCATCTTGAAAATCCTGGTTTTAAGGCCTCTTAAAACATTAGAATAAATGTATTTTGCTAGTTCTTTCAAGCATCCAACGCTAACCACAATCATAAGATTGATCTTGAAAATCCTGATTTTGGACCCCTTAAAATATTAGAATAAATACATTTTGCAAGTTCTCTCAAGTATACAGTTTTTATGGGACAAAGTCACAAAACATCATAAAGATATTTATAAGTATACACAGAATGGAAAGCGAAGCAGCCAAAGTTAGTAGTAAACATTTAGCCACCTGACCAATTCATACATGCAGCAGGTATCAGAAGATTTATCATTTTGGCCATGCCTACATTGACCCTAGAACATAACACATTGATATGCATATGAAAGGGGTGGATTGTAAATGAAAAGGAGTTATGGTTACCATAGCGTTCTCCCAGCAAAAACAATCCATCCCGGCTAATGCCATAATATGCATGAGCAACACATATGCGGCCATGATTTGCTAGGATAAAACTAGGAAGTTTATATTTATAAAACCCAGTACAAACAGTAACTCGCCATCATCCTCTACTTTAACGTAGCCATTGCTAACACCTACATACACTGTTACCTGAAATAACACAGGAAGCGCTAAAACTCAATGTCATATGCTGATATGCTTGCTTAGTTATATAGCTTAAGATTAGATATAACAGCCAGAAATTTTTAAAAAAGAAAGAAAGAAAGGAAAAGGAATTAGTTCAATTTGAAATTAGTCAGAAGTACTAAGCCATGTAAGACCTTTCAAAATGATCTACCAGCGGAAACTGCATTCCGTCAACAACCCATATTGACATGCAGGATACCACTTGCCTCATTCCATTCAATAAAAGCTGTATCAATCTTGCATAGTTTCTTTGCATGTATAATGCATAGAATACCATTTAGTGAGTGACATTAGCAGTCAACAAAAGCTGCTTAAGTTAGTAGAGGAAGGTAACACTGGCAATATAGCCAGCACCTGTCACGTCCACACCCAAAAAAATTGGAGAAGAAGCTTTCAAAAGACATGTTAGTAAATAGTCTAAATCTCTTAGGGAGTTGATGTGCAAGGCATATTTGTTAGCAACTATCTCGCCTTTTGGGAGCACTATACTGTGTATCTGTAAGGATAAACAAACTTTTTTCGCTTTCGGAGTACTACTTATCTTCAAAGATATTTTAAATGTGACTTTTATCTAGTTGGTGTCTTTAAAAAAGTTGTTTGTAAATTCAAAGAGGTCATGTACAGGACCATAGGTTATATAAGGAAAGTTTAGTGCTGATAAGCGCATACATAAGTACTACAACCGTCAATAAAGAGTTTTAACAAAAGCAAATACATGCCCTAAAAATAGAAACAACACAGACCACCAATAAAACCGAAACTCTTATGTACTTTGCACAAAAGTGCAAGCATCTTTACACGTTTTATCTATCCATATAGTATGCTTCCTTTTTTAAAGGGGGTGTTGGTGAAATAGAATAATAATATACCGAGCAACAATTTTTTTAAAAAAAATCGCACCAGTCAACAATTTTTAGACTTTTTCTTTATTCATTGAGAATGATATGTGAAGAAGGTTTTCTACAGAATACAGCTTCCTGAATTTAAATATATATAACTCATTTACTTTCATTTCTTCACTTGTAATGAATTAAAAAAAGGTGACATGGAGTCAGTGACAAATTCAGTGTGGCAGTGGTTAGTACACATAGAATTTTTGTATATGAAAACTATGTAATTTAACATACGTTCATAATCTAATTTATGTTAGTGTTAAGACGTTTAACACATAAAAATTAAGATACTAGATAAGTACTTAACTATTGGAGTACAAAATTAGTTTAATTTATGATCATGTCGTATTGTATCTCTATTTACTTTATGTTGCATTTGAGTCATACACTAGCCATGTTCAATATTACTAGTGCTAAGTGCATTAGCGCAAATTGTCAAATAAATCTCATTGCATCAAATCACCAACACACAACAATGCCTTACTCTTTAGTCTTAACACAATACCACATGGACAACTATATCCAAGCCATTTATCGATTTTAAATGATAAATATTTAACTTTAAACTATAATTGACTATGTCACCTTCTTTTTTAGTTCCTAAAGTTGAGTGCATTTTTTAGACTTGAATATGTCATCTAATCTAATCTAATATTACATATCTAATACTATATATAAAACAAATGTTGTCAACACTTTACTCCTCTTAATTTCAGAAAGCCAACTTCATCACCACCGTTCACATAATATATCATATCTAGGGGTGTGCCAAAAAAACCGAAACTGAAAACCGAACCGAAAAACCGAAAAAATTAAACCGAAAAGCCAGTTAGCCATACAAATTTTTCAAAAAAATCAATTTGGCTAATCGAACCGAAAAATGATTTTGCTTATCGATTCGGTTACGGTTTGAACGGTTTGAAAATTCGGTTAACCGACAGTTACAGAGCCGAAATTATTTTTTTGTTCCAGAAAATTTATACACATAAAATAAAAAATTTAGGAAAAAAATGCACTTTTTTATTATTTATGAATGGTTACCAAAATTTAATTTTTATAAAAAAAATTTGAACATTAAAAATGAAAAAATTTGGTAAGAAAGTATACTTTTTTATTTATTTGTGAACGGTTAACCAGTAACTGAACCGAAAACCGGTTAACCGACTTTTTCGGTTCCGTTATGGTTTGAGTTTTGGATGAACCGAATTTTTTGTTAGATTAAATTTGGGAATTTTCTTGAACCGAAAAACCGCTTAGCAGATTTTCGATTAACCGAGACTCCGGTTACCGTTTTTGCACACCTCTAAATTCATATCCATCTTAGCCGTTGAAAGAATTATACTTTTTCTAATTTTTAATATTTGATATTTCAGTTATTTAACCCTCCCTTAACCCCTGTCCCATGCTTTCTACAGGTGCTCTCTATTTGAAATTAACTGTAGCATTCTTCCACTTCTATATGAGTCTCCACCCTCCTTATATTTTCTGGACGCAAGGCGGTTTGTTCCATATTCGTCAATGAGGACAGAATGGTTAGGATTTTTGTATTTGTTTATTAAAAAAGTTGCTTAGTTATTCTTGTTTTTTGCCTTTTTGGTGGGTTTTTTGGGAGGGGGTTGTGAAAAGGAAACACTAAAAATTTCTATAATCATCCTCACAAACTCCTCTCCATGGTGCCTACTTACTATCATTAAGTTTGAAATCATGATAAACTTGCTCACAGAATTGAAGTTTCACGAATTAAACCCACTAAAATGGATTTTATGGATAATGCTGCTAATTTTTTATTTTGATTTCGAATTCTTACAAATCAGTAGCTTCTAAATTTAGTAATAATCAATATATATGAGTTAATATCTTTGCCTCTTTTTTATAGAGGTTAATATCTTTATGAGTTCTTCAACATTTCGTAATCTAACTCAATATATAAGAATTTGTGTTAATATAAGCTTTTTGTGTTTATTCTAACTATTTGGTGTTCAAATTCTAAATTGGACTTTATTTCCTAAATTCAGTTTTGACTGACATCATGCTTATTTTTTAAACTTTACTATGACATCAAATCGTGCACTATGAATCTTCCTTCTCAAGTTTTGTCATTTTTTAAATTGATTTTAGCTGGTTATATCTCACAATTCTATGATTATGTGACAATAGGAATCATGTGATTAGTAGGTAGTTCAGTTATGGGATCAATTGAGTTTTTTTGTAATTTAAGGATTAATCTAGGTTGTTTATTTGGATCCTTTGTGTTTGATTGCTGAGTTTTGATTTAATCGGGATCTTCAATGTGCATTTGATTATCTTGATGACACACTTTATTCTCTCAGTTCCAGCATTTGTGTTTGTTGCTCCAAAGACATCAAAGGTAACAAAATTAATTTATCTACAAATTCTTAATTAATGTGCAAATTAGAAAGATGAAAAATTAGCTTTTTGTCGGATGTAAATATATCTGTGATGAAATTTGTTGCAATGAATATAATTTATCTGTTTGTTGTTTTTCCCCCCATTTTGGTTTGGGAACTTCAATGATCGCTTTTTTCCCTTCTTTGTTTGTAGCTCCGTAATAATTATTGTTAAACTATGATCCTTTGTTTTAATTGTTTATTTAATTTGGTTTCCTCTATATTTTCCTTCTTTTTGTTTCTGTTTTAAGAAAGGCAGTTCAAAATTGAAACAAAACCATTTTTTATAACCATAGCTGATAATTTTAGTGGTAGAAGGATAGGTAATCAATTTAGTTGCACCTTTTTACTGTGTTATAGATTATAGATGAGTTGTATATCCTATAGATTACCTTAACTCATTCTCTCTTTTATCTTTTGCACCAGTATCAGAGAGCTCTAGCACGAATGCATTGTGGCCTTACTACTTATAGTGTGAGGGTCTGTGTGGGTGTTGGTGTCCACCATGGTCTAGAGACTACTTAAAAACGAGGGAGTGGGAGCCTTGATATTTAGACGAGCATGTAATGTAGGGGTGGTACTATCTTGAACTTGGAACCTTCGGGGACATTTGCACAATTGGGTTTGCCCCATATGAAATGGAGGTGAAAGAAATTAGAAATCTATCCTTTAGGGGGAGGGATGCTGAGGATTGGAT
>JAKOGI010000647.1:0-32500 GCA_029747015.1 Carnegiea gigantea | reverse complement strand
ATATATATATATATATATACTATATATATGTATGTATGTATGTATATGTATATGTATATGATTATATATGTATATATATATATGTATATGTATAGATTATAGATACACATATATATATATGTATATGTATATTTGTGTGTGTGTGTATCTATATATATATATATATATATATATATATATATATATATAATATATATATATATACGATATCTATATATATATATATATATATATATATACGATCTATGTATATACACATACATATGCACACATATATGTTTGTGTGTGTATATATATACATATATATTGTAACATTTAGGCAAACACAACATTTTTTTTCTTTTTTGCTTTTGCCTTGCATCAAGACCGTTATCATTTTCATTTTAGTATATCATGAGTGCCCCATAATCTAATAATCCAGTTCACACTATTTATTAAGTGTCCAAATCCAATCCAACTGCTATCTTCTCAAGCAATTCATGTGATAGATACATCACTACGGCTGATAAAGTGATAGAATTAAATGTGTTTACATCTTCTAAATTTAAACCAGCGACATGCCTTTGGAGAAAACTGAGAAGGAAATGTGATAAGATTCTTAGCACAGAAAAATAGTCCAGACCCATGAAACAAAGTATTACGCTTTTACCTGCATTATGGCTGGGGATTCAGATGTATGCAACCTCAGACCAGCACCAAGAATAGTGGAGATTGTTTAGCTTGGAAAGAACATGCATGGTGGTGTCACCATTTCACAACAGATAGGAAGTTAAGAGTGGTTCTGAAACCAAGTCACATGTATACATTCGAAGGGCTACCTCAAAGTCCCTAGGAATGTGGAACTTGCTATACATATGGATATCGAAATCTAAGCTCGTCTTCCAAAGAATCCTCGTGGCATTTTTGATGACTTGACATTAAAACAACTCATAGAAAATTCCACACATCTGAATACAAGTTTAACAGCGAGAAACATCAAGAACCTCTCGACAGTAATCAGAGCAGACTGTACACATCAAACCCCTCATTTTGTGACCTGACAAATAGAGAATGGTGACTACAAGTTTGAAAAAGAGGAGGAGAAGACACAAACAAAAGAGGTTTGAACGGTGCTAGTGGATGCTAAACACAGGCTCATGCTTTCTTTTCTCATTCGTGATCCATTACATCGGCAAAGCAAAATCGTAACCTTGCAGGGCGATATTAAACCCATGGTGTTGCTGACCACCAACTCATACAGAGCACACCTCCAGTTTCCTAATTGCATTGCTGAAACACCTCATAATTGTCAGCCTTTGACCTCTTCATGCGACAATGTCAGATGAATCCCGCTGCTAATAAACCTTCCATCAAATGATTAGAACAATTCATGAAGTCATTGTACGTTACACCATCCACATCTTTTACTCCATTCCTTTACAAGATGAAAAAAAAGGATTTTATTGAAGAAAAAGTAAGGGTCAACCCCCTTATGCTTTAGTACATGATGGAGGTCCGGCTAAAAGTCCTACGTAGCACAACTCAAGGTGAAGCCCCCAAATAAAGGGCAAATCCTGCACACAACACTGTTAATGGTGTCCTCATAAGACGCATCACCTCTAACTACTATAGATTTCTGCCTACAAATCTGATTAGTGTCCACTGTAAACAAATAAAGAAAAGGAGTATTAATAGATAAGACAAATATTGGCCATAAGGGATCCAACTTTTGCTATTAATTACCCCAAACTTTTTTTTTAAATAGGAAGTGTCCCTAAACTTTGACAAATAGGATATTTCCATATAAAATTGAATCAATAATAGTTCCACAAGTGGTCATGAGATTACAAAAGGATATCCCAAGAAGAGATGAACTATATGGAGAAGTAAATTGAAAAATTCTCTGAATAAATTTCAGAAGATAATATACAGCACTGTCTGTACATCTAGATCTACATCTACAAAATGAAAAAGCACGAATTAGCATAGCAGAACAAACTTCCAAGCTTTATTCTATTATTTATCCTATACCATGCTTAGATATTAAAATTCAACATAAGAAAGACACAATTTTGTGGACAAGTTTAATACAATGCAACAGTAAGCAAAAAAATATACAAGATAGGCCTTTCTATAAGAAAAGCATGATCAAGTCCTTACCTGATCAGAAGCTCCATCATGGTAGTGACAAATTGGCAAAATATGTTAACCCAGCATTGGGGCTGCACCACTTTGTCTTGTTTAATGCATTGAGAAACTTTGAAATCCTAGCATTTTCATGTTGGCATAAACTTTCTAGGTGTGATATTGTCAGCTGGAAGCTCCACGGAGAGTGAAGATACATGACTTGCACTTGACTTATCTGCCTTAGGAGCGTTTGTCAGATTCAGTTCCTCTTTAGCATTTGCTTGATCCTTAAACCTGCATATGCTTAGAGGCAACGTTTTTTAGCTTAATTCTACTTCTCTTCCTACCACTGGCACACGTCATATAGTTCCAGAGTATCCCCCTTGGAACAACTCGACTCTGCTTCACAGTTGTCCATTTCTATTTCGTCATGTGTACCAGATTTTTAGGCCTTGTAATCTACCTTAGTTATGTAAGGTTCCTCATTAGACCTTTTACGGTCCATACCTACCTCTATTGCATCCCCATTGTGTGCCAAAGGGAACTTGCCAGTGTCATTTCCCATACTTGTGCCATAAGCAATCCCAGTCTTTCCACTTGGTGGCAATATTTTGAGCTGCTTATACTTATCATTGTTATATTCAGACCTTAGACAACGTTTTGAAATCCTGGAGGAGTTGTTCATAGCCCTATGAAGTCTCTGGGCTAACTCTTCATCTGTTCTACAGTTCTGAACTAGTTAGTCATTTCTGTACAACAACTCAACTAGGACATGCTTCATCGACTTATTCTTTTTCTAGTGCTTATTCCTACTACTTGTGTCTTTAGATATCGAGGCAACCAAATCCAGGGCACTCTTGGTTGCTACCACTGCCTTTTATGTCAGGGAAGCCCTCTCTTCAACAGCAGCTCTTGCAGCTTGGGCTGTCTTGCAGCAGCTGCTAATCCAGCTACCTCCACTATCTCTTGAGCATGTTGGATCCGTTCTTATAAAATTTGAGTTGATTATTAACATGGAGATCAATGGAGCAGGACTCAATGGGCTAGGGCTTGGACTGGGTTTATTTTCTCGTGAGCATTGGGACTTGCTCTTGGATCGACTTTGTTTCTTCAAACCCACTGGTAAATGTTTCCAAGGAGGCAAAACGACATCAGCATCAAGGAGGTTTATATTACACTGATTGGCATCCATGTGAAACCCCTCTCTTTTAAGTTTCAACAAAAAGCACAGATTTTTGGCATTACATCAATGCCCATTACAAGCTGCAGAAACAGTAGAAAAATGCACCCTTTCAGCAATCATTTATGCATCAAATCATCCATTTATATATGAATTCAACGAAAAAAGAAAAGACAATGATAAATGATAACCACTCATTTTCACGATCTAAGACAATTGAGCTAGGCAAAAGATAAGTAGAATCAAATAAACACAAATCAACACATAGTTCAAAGATCAACAATAAGCATAAACGAGTCCAACTTGTGTCAAAAGGTTTAATTGTTATTCAATGCAATAATCCCACACACAATCGACATGAAACAAACAAAAATGAATCAGAATGAATGCTAATCATCAAGGTTAATAGCTTGATGAAACAGAATTATATGATGTTGAGCCATCAAAGTTGGAAATGCCATAAATGTGAACCGGGTTTGATGAAATAAGCAAAACCTACTTGAGGAATTATGATCAAAAGAAGTGGGCTGAGGAAGCAATCTAAGAGACACTGGGCGGCTTGAAATTAGGGTTTGAGGAAGAACGACATGGAGGAAGGAGAAGAAGAGGGCAAACCTAGTTCCAAGAGGAGAAGAGAGGGTGAGAAATGGAAGATCCTATGGATAGAAACCCCAAAAAATAAAAAAAATATTTTGTGTATTATTAAACTTGTTTATTGATAATAATAATAATAATAATAATAATAATAATAATATTATTATTATTATTATTATTATTATTATTATTTTAATGGTAATCCCTTTGCCCATAGAAATGGGACCATCCCACTTGAAATTTGGTTCGCTTCGAAAATGAACCCACCTCTATTTTCTGAACTACCAAAATGTACCCTCCAAAAAGATAGCACCATCTCTGCCAAATTGATTATTCATTTAATTATGAAAAAAATGAAAATGAAATAATTCCATTGATGTTTATTTGGCCTCTAGCAGGTAGCAGTGCTGTTTTATATTACTCATTGGGTTTTTTTTTTTTTTTGGTGTATGTATTGCAATAGCAAGGAGACAAAGCATAGATTTTATCTTCATCATTTCCTTCTTGGTTCTTATCCATGAGGACCATTACTCATATACATCTCTAATGTATGTTGTATGTTGCAATTGCAAATGAAATTTAATTTAATTGGTATTGAAGGTTAAGGGAAAAAAGCACAAAATTGATAGGTTTGCCTTGTTGATAGTTATAGGTCTTTTATTAATTTGTACATCATTAAACTCTTTATATTTTTACTAGGCTAATCTTGTTTAATGTGCGAATTAATATTAATTGTATAGTCAATCTAAAGGTGAATGATTGTTAGTAAATCATATCATCATATCATATACTTATATATAAAAGTGAGTGTGTTTCTTAAACATGTATTAATATTTTACTTAAAAATAAAAATCAAAACAATATGTAATTTAAAGTCATCACAATGAAAAATGTCATTTCAGCTAATTCTGTGAAGAGAAAAAGAAAATAAATTACTGATATTTTAAGAGTATTACTTCTAAAAATTTAAATTATAAGATTAATTATAGTATCTCTAAAAATATTTTAACTAAAATTTTAAAACAATCAATGTGCAGCACGAATTTAGATACTAGTTGATCAAATAGTTGAGGTCAGATGGTACTTGATTTTTCATATTTTTACTTTTCTTTGTGAGTGCAAGGGTGTTTTCCGTGGCCTTTTGCCTTTCATTTGCTGGACTCTAGGTATTAGGTGTCTCTTATTGGTTATCTAGATATCTTTGTTTTACATAATAGGTCCAAACTACAATATTATAATTATTGGAGAGGGGACCTTGTTAACATTGGTATGTGACTTGAAAGAAACGCATTGTTCACAACTATATAATTAATAAAGCCCCTTTTCTATTTTCTTGTATTGAACTTATGGTCTTAGCAAATTTATTTCTTTATTGAATAAACCAACATATCATTTAAATTGGGGAGAAGGTATGAAATAAGCAATTAACAATGACGAATAAATCTCAGAATGAATACATTGAGATAATCAAAGAGCAAATATACGTTACAATGAATATCAGTTCTAATATGAACTAATTCACTTTCTCTTTTGCACATTAAAAAAAAAAAAAAAATGAACGGATTGACTAGCATATCAGATATATTTATGTATTTGACCGTACAATACTACATAATGCTATTTCATACTAAAAAAGAAGAGGGAAAAAGTGATACTATAAGATGTGACCTACATGGGAGAGGCATTAGTGAGCAAGAGATAACAAAGAAAGAGCACAGATGATCATCCTGTAAATAGGAGCTAGTAATAGATTTCCTAATTAACAATGGAGAAAATTAGATAAAATATTATGTTCTTGAAAGTATATTATTTTTCTTGGAACTTTTTTCATTTATGTGTATTTTATATATGAAAAAAAAAATTCAATCCATATGACTCAAGAGTAAAGCATATATAATTTCAAGAGTCATGATGTAGGAAAGGATAAAGTAGCCTTGATGTTAAATGGTAAGCATGTTCAATGGTGTTGTTAGAGTATGCAGGAGGTTTTGAGTTCATTGTTGGACTTATAGAGATGAAACATAAGATGTTGATTTTATGTTCATTTAATACATAATACAAGGTTTTACGAGATTTATGAATTTAAGGTCTGTTCTTATTAACTTATCATAAATATTTATCATAAGTAAGCAGTATTGATTAATACCTATCAGCACTTATGCATATTGGCTACTCATAATTTTAGTCACAATTAATACTAATCAGCACTGATCAGTAATAATCAGTAGACTTATGATAAGTTGAAAAGGATAACCCTTAATAAAAGGCACTGGTCTTCTTAAGGGTCACTGAACCTAACCTCTTAGCTTCTATATACAAATGGAAAAATATTTGTAAGAAATTGATGTTAGAGACTTACGCTGCAACTTTTGACGATTTAGGGACATTTCTTTAGATTCAAGGCCATTTTGCTTTTAAGTGTATTTTCGTGTTTCAACGGAAATGTCCTTGATGCACATGTATTTGAGAAATTCCCGTGCAAAGTGAAAATTGCTATTTTTAAATATTTTTAAGGAAATGATTTTTTTGTTATATTTCAGTCCAAAATGCACATATCAAATTGATGGTAAAATATTTCATTTCCATCGCGGGGAATATTGTCATATATACAAATTTTGTATTTTAGTTATGCAAGATGTAACAATGTATGCAAAACAACTTAAAAAGGTATTTATAGATTAGAAGTTAAGTGCGCAAAATTTATAAATTGAAAGGCAAAATTTATCGTTTGGTAATTAGACTAGCATTCTCATGTGGATGTCCAAGTCTAGAGGTTGTTGATAACATATATGAAGATGATTCGGTGGATGTACTACCACATGAGATTGGATATGATTAGAAACGAGATGAGTAGAAACAAAATTAAAGTAGCACATCACAGATGATAAGATGACATAGACTAGACCAAATGGTTTGACCATATTAAAAGGAGGAGTGCGAATGCACATGTGAGAATATGTCAGATGAGTAACCTTAAGGAATGTAGGAGAGGCAGAGAATAGCCTAAGACAAGTTGAAATGAGGTGATTAAGCATGATTTGAAATCTTTATGGCTGATGGAGGACATAGCTCAGGATAAGAGTCTGTAAAGATCAAAGATTAAGGTTGTGGATTATAGTTAGCTAGCTTCATGACATTCCTTTGGCTGCTGAGTGGTAGGAGTATGTCGTGTGCAGTACTGACTATTTTTTTCTAACTTGTGCTCCCAGTATTTTTTCATGTTAGCAATTCCTCTACTCAACAGAGTTATTACCATCCAACGCCAATTGTTTAAGATATAGTACGTACCTCTCCTATGATGATTTTATGCTTTTATGCTGCTTTAAGTATTTTCTATTATATTACCTGGTGTTTATCTATTAAAGTTAAATCATATTTATAAATTTTTGTAAGTCTACTGAAATCGACCTCTCAGAGGGTAAAGATGCTTGAAGAGGTTAGGGTGCCTACATTTGGATATTTCTACACCCCGCAAAAGTGATGTCTACACTCGGAGTTGTTGTTGAAGTTAAGTATGCAAAAACTTAAGCATGATATAAAAAATATGCACTAGATAGAGCCCGAACGTATTAAACACAAAAAATTGAGAAGAATACCATGGCCATACAAATTTTGGTTAAAGATTGAAAACCTCTTGAACATGATCCTGACATTAGTTTCTCAAATATTTTTACATTTACAATTTTTCATAGATAGCAAATTGGCAACCTAAAGTAATATAAGGCCCTCCTAGAACAGGCTTGGTTGGCAGTGTGTCCTAAGTCAATATCAAATTTTGTACTAATGGACTCATTATCAATGAATTAATAATGACCTGCTTTCCCCTCCAAAATAAAGGGTGACATGAAGAAGGGTTGTTCATTGGTCTCGGACCGAACCAGGCCAGCATGGACCGGAGATCAATTAAACTTCATTTAAGGAACTGAGTACCGAATTGATCCAAAGTCAGTTGGGATTGGGACTGAACCGACTTTGGACCGAATCCGATACTCGGACAGTCGGCCACAATGGGTTCTTCATTAAAAGTCAAAAAAAAAAATGGAAAAGCCCATAAAAGTGGACTACGGTATCAAAAGCTCACAAAATTGGGCTGCTGGTACTTCCAATTTCATTGAAAAAAATTTGGAAGTAATTCTTAATTAAGTACTTTTGTAAATGTAGTTTAATTACAAATTGTATCGTATTAATGTTAAGAAAATTACATTCATTGTATAAAGGGTAACTTTGGTTAATTTTAGAGATAATTTTAATTGACTCAAAAAAAACTTCAGAATTCTTTACTTTAAAAAAATAGGTGAAAAATTAAAAGCTGACAATAAAGAACGTGTCTGGGGTAAAAAATTGAAGATGAGCCAAATACTACGCACAGGAAGTACCAGCACAAACGCAATGCCACCTAATTGAAAACTTCCGTTTTCAGTAATCTAAAAAAAAAAGGAGAACGTATTAGTAATTGTCCCATATATATATGTATTTACATTGTGATTGATAAGTGCCTTCGAACAAATTAGCCAAAAACAAAAAACCAGTTTAAATTCCGCAGCCTTCTCTCTCTCTCTCTCTCTCTCTCTCTCTCTCTCTCTCTTTCTGCGTCTTTCTCTGTCTTGTCAATGGCAGAACGGCATCTCCGACGTCCAACCTGCCAGAAAGCGAGACGACGGTGTCCAGAGGATTGCATATTTCTCCCTTTTTTCCCAAGAGGTGATGACCTGCTATACAATCAGGGTACGAACGTTTTTGGAAGCGATCAAGTTAGGTATGTTCTTGAGAGTGGAAAAATTGAGCCAGTCGATAAAGCAGCTGCAGTGGCAGCTCTGGTGCACACAACCATGGATTTCAAAGAGGACACCGTAAACAGCCCGCAAGGGAAAATTCAAGCCCTTGAGGAGCACCTGATGAACTTACAAGAAGAACTGGCGATTACTAAGTATATTTTTTATCGATTTTCATACCTAATATGTTTTAATCTTTCAATAGCTAATAATCTTTTTTTGTTTTAGTGAAAAGCTATGTCAAGAAGGGGCGGAAAACGAGAAGTTAAAGAAGCACAATGAAGAACTAGAACTAGCTTTAAAGAAGATGGAGGAGGAAGCAGCTAATTTAAAGAACACCATCATTGTTATCGCCAAAAATATATTATTTTTACAGTACCTTTCTGCCAAATTTATGCTCGAAATAATTATTATTTTTAGATTTTTATTTGTTTTTATTTATTTTGCAAGTATGAATAATTCGGGGAAAAATGCATGAAAAAGATGAATAAATGCTGAAAACTGAAGAATTGGGCCAAATGGACTCAAACTCGGCAACGATCGCTTAACCCAAAAAAAAAAAGAAAAAAGAAAAAAGAAAAAGAAAAAAAATAAAATTGGGCACGCGCTAAGCACGTGACCCTGCTAACCCAAAACCCCCCTCCTCTTTCATCTTCCCTCACACTCTCTCTCCTTTCAATTCCTAGAAATCCCGAAACCCCTTTCCCCCTTCTTCCCCTGCTTTTCTTCTTCATCTCAATCTCACATGGCCATGGCTCTTCACCTTCCTGTCATTAATTCGCGGCTCTTTCAATCCTTCCTTCATTACCCATCTCACATCAACCGTCCACTGTTCACGGTCGAGCAGATGAAGGGAGCAGGAGGCAGATCGAAATGGGCTGGGTATAAATTCTGAGATCGCGGTGCTGAAGGAGAGGGGGTTTTTCGTTTTTTTAAGGTTCAATTTGAGGTTTAATTTCAATGATCTCCGCTTAGAATTTTAGGGTTTAAATTTTGTTCATGCTCGAATTTCAGATTTTCGCAAGCTTAATTTCAGTTTTTAGTTTCCAGATTTGGTTAATCATCGTGCTTATGTGAAAATTATTGCAAGTGTGTTGGGTTTGAATTCTCTCTACACTTGATCGATCCCCTGTTAAACCCTTGATTCGTGCTCTTCTTCTTCCCCTTCTCCCCTGTTCTGAATTTGATTTGATTTTCCTTGTGTTTTGGTTAGGAGAAGTTGCTTCATTTCGGTTTGCGGTGTTCTCGAATTGTTGTTCATTTAATCAGATTCGATTTTGGCTTTAATGTTCTGTGATAATACTTGAGTTTGTTCTCATATTCAATTTTGGCCCATTGTTTGCTTTGCCTTGTTTGGTTTGATTCACCAATTCTGTTTTGCTTCTGTTTATTTCTAGAATGTTTGTTTCATAATGCTTGTTTCTATTTTGATGAATCAAACAGCTTGGTTTGGATGTAATTGTGAAATAGTTTAGCACATTTAAGCAACCTAATGTCACGCCCGTCCCTAAGGACGATACCCGTAAGTACTACAACGTTAACCGTACGCTTACGGAAAAATTGCAACAATCGTGACTCTTCAAAAGGAGCTGTAATCTAAAAGAATACAATCTCCAGTTCTTAGGCGTGAAGGAGGTTTGGGGGCTTCATCAACAAAAAGGTAATTTTGAAATGTTGAGCCAAGATTTTAAATCTGTTGGGTTTTTTTTTGGGGGGGGGATGTTCAAGAAATGGATATTTTTTAAATTTGGGTCGAGGAGCTAAGATTTTAGATGTGGCTTTCTCAGATTCTTGTATTCAATGAGGATTTATGTTGGGTTGCTGAAACTTTCAAGTACCTAATCCGAACTTGACTACTAAGGGGTGTGACTTGCTTGGACTATTAAGTGCCTAATCTCATATGGCTCACTTGGTCTGATACTATCCGCACGAACATTCTTCTGCTTGTCCTCAGGGTCTATAGTTGAGCTAACTCTTAAGCAATGGTTACAAGTGGGCATCAGCTTATAACAACAAATAACTAATTTGTCTATAGTCTGTAGACAATCTTGATGCTGTATTGTCGGCTGCAAATATAAGTGATGAGTGATTAATCTCAAAGGTAGCTCGCCTTTCTTTTATTTTTATTTATACCCCTAAAGATTGCTATGGTTATAGATGTGTATAAGCATATTGCTGCCGACATCAAGCCATGTGCAGAATTCTGCTACAGATGAAGGGGTTGTGTCATCGAGTATCTTCCGTCTCCCTATTTTGGTTTTCCTCTTGGCGCTTTATAGAAGTGCAAATATGTTTGGGAGCCAATTGTGGAGAGGTTCCATTAGAGATTGATTGCCTGGAATTGAAATTTTGTTGGAAGGGGCAGTTGGACTTTTTTACAAAGCATTTTATGTCTTTGTCCTATTTAGTGCATGACTTGTTTACCGTTTCAGCTATCATTGCTAGTCAACGGGGATTTCTTCGGTGTAATCATGAACCTGATAATGGATTCCATTGGTCAAGTGGGAAGATGTTTGTGTTTCCAAGAAAAAGGGAAGATTCTGCATAAGAACTTTTTACATGATGAATCAAGCTCTTAGGCTAAGTGTAGGAGGGTGCTCTATTGGAAAATGTGATTAAGGGGAAATATGGGGTAAAAAATTCAGTTGGTGGAGCAATAAGAGCTCTGCTTATGGGTTGGCTTGCTGGAAATCAACTTAGTGGCTATGAACCTGCTGAAATCTACAGTGCAATTCATGGTAAAGAATGGTCTATGTGTTGTTTTGGTACAGTTATGGTATGGGGGTCAACCAGTTCAGGCTTAATTTCCATATCTTTTTAAGATGACTTGAAGGATGTAATGATGTAAGAATTGTTATTAACACTTGCCACAACAAGACTTACTTGAAAAGTCTGAGTGACTGGGAAGAGGGAAGAATTTTTAGTTTGTTGGCTTAACTTGCCAATGTGAATTTTGTGCCCATTGGAAAGGATTTAGTTTGTGTGGCCCCATGATTTAAAGAAATAGTTAATTGTTAAGAGTGTGTGCTATAGGAGTTTGTGCAAGAATCAGGCGCTTGATACAATTTTGATTGATGCATGCAATATTTCCTTTTCATTATTTATTTTCTTTTTCTTTTGCACTTCTGTCATACATCATAACCTTAAAATTTCATTTTATCTTATGATCTATACTTTTGTTATTAAATTTTCTACCTGTAAGAACTTTTATTTTATTAATTTCATTAATTTTTTTGCTTTTATTAATTTTTATTTTCTTGAATTAATCTGGTCTTTTTATTCTTTTAACCATAATGTTTCTTTTTGGAGGAATCTATCTATTTTATTTATATTATTTAATATTTTGGTTGACCAATATCTCCAATCTTCCGATGACTAAGGTTAAAAGAATACATTTAACTTAAACATAATTTATTTAATAAAAAAGTCAATACTTAATGTTTATTGCTTAAAACCAAAATAGTTCTAAAAATAATTAACAAGGGATAACTATCACTTAACTCTCGTCATACCTATACAAATAATACAATGAAGTTGTGGATAGGCCAAAATTCAAAAAGGTAGTTATGTTGATCACCAATTCTTGTATAAGATAGTCTCACAAAAGTTATTGTACGCTGCTTTGTGCTTAGCACTTTAATTTAAGCCTTTTTATGAATAGTTTGATAAGAAAGTTTCATATATGTTGTTACATTTCGGAGATGAATTTTTTTTTCATTGTAACATATTCATCTTTTCTGCATAATAATTAAATTCCAACATATGAGAATTTCAAAATTGTTCACTTTTTTAGTTTGATACACACATACATGGAAGTTAAATTTCAACTTATAAACATTGTAAATTACAAATTAGATCTCTAACACATATTAAAATAAAAACAATGTAATTAAAGAATTTACATTAGAAGACTTTTCCATTCAACATAGACATGTTTAATTTCAAAGTTCAATTTCACATATCCAAGTTATTGACTTAACGAATTAACTAACTGTTGACATAAATTGTTAAACATGTTAAAGCATGTTGTAAGCATATAATTAAATATAAAATAACAATTAACACATTTTTATTATTTTTGTGGTATATAAAAGTTTTCTACACTTGCAAAAGTGTCTGATAATTTCATAGTATGTCTTATTAATTATTATCAAACTACAAATGCCAACAATATGTAAGGAACCATGCCTCAAATAAAAGTGTGTGATAATTTCATAGTATGTCTTATTAATTATTATCAAACTACAAATGCCAACAATATGCAAGGAACCATGCCTCAAATTCATCAATATATATGGCATATATGTACATATTCAACGAAGTGAATCACATAATCTATTCTAATACATAAAAAATTTCAATTTAATGATTTCTTATAATCTACACATTGCATGGTTTGATTAACACTAGTTTATATTATAACAAGATAAATTTCAATCTATTTTTTCTGTAGTTTTTTGTTTAAGGAGTACAAATTATATGGTAATCCTAGACCTATGAACCCAAGTTACTACATATGATAATTATGTGTTTAATAACCCACCTCGTTTCAAGGCCTCATTTCCTTTTTTTAAAAAAGAAAATTCTTTTATCCAAATTACACCACATTATCGGACGTACAGATTAGCCTCCAGGTCTACACTATGAATTAGGGGAGGGGTGTTAGCACACCCTTGTCTTCAGTAACATAACGGTAATAAAACTTAAAACATGTTTTAATTATGCAAGATCATATCTAAGCGCCACCCAAACTCCCTCATATCATAGTGTGAATCCTGCTAACAAGGCATAGCCAGCCATGAAGATTGCATGCATAAGTGCCCTTCAAAATTTGAAAGAGCTGAATTTGCTAAGATTAGGCCCATACTCAGTAGATCTGTTGCGTAAGCTGGTTACTCTTCCAAATGTTTAAAATGATTTGCTTTCTGTATTTCTTTTGAATACACAATCCCAGGCTCCCAGCCTCTCATTATGATACCTAATCCATATTTGCTCATTCTTCTTCAATGTGTAGCTTTTCTTATTATGTTTTTGGTTTAATGTAACTATAGATTGTCACCATTGAAAAAATAAAAAAGAGAAGCAAATAAGAGAAGCACAGCTTGTCCACTTACTTGTGTTTTTGCCTTTATGTGCTTGTGTCTACTCATAGGTGATCGTAAGATGTACATCGAACTCGAAGCCTACATTGAGGGCTCACTCATCTATGTTGACTACTAGGATTTGTCTACTTGAAAGAACAAGTGATGCCAGTTTGTACTTTTGGTCAATCAGGGCGAGATTGCAAGGTCGTTGGTCATTAATCTGTAGAAAAAGCAGGGTTCTGGAGACTATATTCATTTCATTTGTTCTGAGATTTGCACAATTTATAATAGTTCAGAACTAGCGGATACACTGGGGCTTTCACCTGCTTGTAATTGTTCTACCCAAAAATTTTGCAAGTCATACCTAGTACTTGACATGAGAGAAAAACAAACACAAAAAAGTATTTTTCCTTCTCTGTTTTTCAATCGAAACAAACCCTAAAGTTGAGTAGACACTAGGGGGTAATGGAACCAAGTACCAAGTCCCCCAAGTTGGCAAGTGTGTCAAAGCAACAAAATGCAGCATCGCTATACTGAGCTCAGTGCTCAACTACAAATAAATGAGAATCATTCCCTGGTGAACCATCGTTTTAGTAGAGCAGTAGGAGCTACAACTGCATAAAGACATAGCACCTCATTTAGGCTTGGTGTCCAACACAATAGGACAGTGATCGGAACCCTCCAACTAATATTAGAAACCCAACATCAAGGCCATAGCTCACACCACTTCTCAATACAAAGGAAGTGATTAAACGCTGCTTAATATGCTCACTACTCTCTTGTCTATTGCTCTATGTGAAAAGGTAGCCACAATAACCCATATCCCGTAATGCCCTCCTGTCCAAGGCCCCATAAAATCTCTTGCAGTATTATAGTCAAAACCTTTTATACCCAACTTCTCTGAAGGAAATAAATTATCATCAAAATCACCAAAGATTGATCAAGCCGTATCAAGCTCTCCTCCTGAAAAATCCATCAACTCCCAGGAACATCGTTTTTTTTGGGGGGGGGGAATCCGACCACCCGTAAAATCCAGTCGCACATGCTAAACCCTCCTCCAGTTCCACATTGGCATCTATGTGATGAGAAGTATATGATTGAACACAAACCTTCCAGCCCTCCTCCCACATCAATGCCAAACCCCTGATGCAACCCCTAGAAGGAACTACAAAACTGGCCCTCATTTTGCATTCAACTTGAATATATTTAATCTCATTAGCATAATGCTTGGTTTCCTAAGAAAAACCAAGTCCGAAAAGTTTCTCTGTATAAGGACATGGAGAGAGTCAACTGCCTCAAGTCTCCCCAACCCATGATAGTTATAGCTAAGAATCTTCAAGGCTCTCGGCAAGGGTGGGTAACCTCTATCCTCGTCGCTTTCTTTGAATCAACCATCTCCATGTCGATCACACGTCCCCTTTCTCCCTGACTTCAACCTCTGTTAGATTGAGTCCATTCAGCACGTCTTCCCCCTCTAACGTCTTCCTTTGGCTTAAGGTAACACTCTTAAAGTACCTAGACATTGACTTGTTACTTCCAGTATTAATCTTTTGGCGGCTCCAAGTACCCCCTTGCTGCTTGCACCCAGTTTTGAGATGGTCGAAGGTGGAACCTTATGCATGGGCATTTTCCCTTTATTATTTGTTATTTCTTTTGCAGTGGCAATCCCGTTATCCTCAATGCCTTCTATCAGCACTGCAACATTCCCCCCACTTGACTTTTACCCCCATTTCCTTCCCTATCCCGCCTGGTAAGACACTATGACTTTTCCTTTGCGATGAAGTAACTTCACCCTCCTCCTCATCTCCTTCAGTTCTTGACTCCCCGTACTTCTCTTTTATTTTGAATTTGCAAATCCAAAGTTTCTTTCAATGATTTACATGTTGTCAGCTTGTAACCCCCAATTCCTTGGGTCTTGAAGCATCACTACATCTCCCGTTTTCTAATAGTTTAGCAAACTATTTGTACCTGAACCACCTTGCTTGTTTTTGTTGCTCCTGCAAGTTTTAATGGGTGAAGTTGTGAGCCAATCATCATATTGTCCTTTGTTATCCCTATCCATGCCCTCATTGTAATCCTCCTCCACATGGCCCAGTCTACCATGCTTATAGTAAAAGTTAGCAATTTCTCATACTTGCAAGAGACCCACTTAGCATCGGCTTCCGCAAAACTCATCAAATCACCCCTTGGAAGGGGTTCTAAATGTTTACTCTCGCTCAGAAAATGAGATATCTGCTCCAAGGAAGATCATCGTCCTCCCTATAATCTACCAAGCTGCCAAAGTTAGCCGCCAAAGCCATTGTTGTTTCCTTCGAAATATTACCAAAAGGAATATCATATCCTCTAACCCAGAAGTTTACGTGGGAAAATTTGATTTCTGAAGGGGCCATGTCCTCTTGAATCTCTATTAATATGATTAATTGTTTGTCAAAAACCCAAGGTCTTCCCTGCATAACCTTAGCTTGATCATCCCTCGCGTGGAATTGGAAAACATATATAGATTTTCACCAACTTCTTAAATTCCAAATGGTTTCTACACTTTCCATGCTTGTCTCAAAAAGCAAAGAGCCCAGAAACCCTATAGGGCTTGTTAGTTAAGACCTTCGCAGCAGCAGCCAAAGATGATGTCGATGAGAATTTTTTATCATCGGTGCCTGAACAATCCATAATTTTGTCATCTTTTTCAGTCAACTTCAAGTCCTTCCATCGGTTCTTCAATGGAGAGTCCACAATTGAGGGATGAAACAACGTCTAAAAGCACACCAAATGATGTGATCTCTCAAAGAAGACGACCACACGGGTCGATGGATACACTTCATAGAGAAACCCTAGGGAGAACCGGCCTGCCAGGGTTTGCCTCATGAAGGGATAGCTATTCTAAATCGTTGTTGATCTATTAAGGAATGTTTAAGCTTATTTTGTAAACTATTCAATGTCAATATCTAAATTTTCAAATACAACTACTATAACTTAAATACTGAAAAAATAAAAATATAGGATATGCTTAAATTTCTATATCCTTCATGGACCTACAATGATATAACTTTGAAAACAAATAAAATGATTTTATTAACTAAATAAAAAATAAATAAAATCTATCAACATAAGTCAGCACAAAAAACATAAAAGCAGATAAGAAAAAAATATAATGTATGGCTTTTTTTATAATCATCAATTTGACATATATATATAAATATGTGTGTGTATGTGTGTGTATGTGTGTGTGTGTGTGTGTGTGTGTATATATATATATATATATATATATATAGATGAAATTACCAATATGTTGCTTTAAATTTTTTATTACCCAAAAGTGTTATTTTTGAGCTTTGTGTTGCTTTATTTGGGACCCATAGCAGACTAAAAAGGCTGTGGAAAGCTGGGCAAACCAATTTGCGCCTAGTCCCACATCTGCCCTTTATTTATGGCTTTCTTGTCTCCCCTTCCTCATAGGGTGCTACCCCTACCTTCGCCCTGTATTACCAATCATTTACATACGGGAAATTCACTTAATAGTGTTGTTTCAATTAACATGTTTTACTTTAGCGCTTTTCTTTCTTGCAGGTGTCATTTTTCCTCTTGGTGGGGTCCACCTGCAAGAAAAGTGGAGGGACAATGGATTAGTTTGCCTTTGAATAAACGAAATGGTTGAGGTTAGCTCTTTCTCCTCCTTTGCTATTCCCTTTCTCTCTTCTCCCTTGCTCTTTACTAATTGTATTTTTTTTCTCACTGTAAATAAAAATGTTGATTCAATATTTTCTTATTTAAAGTTGATTATTTTGTTGGGATTCGTTATGTTAATAGAAAAATTAAATATTTAAAATATAGAGTAGCATTTTTCAAAGATTTCTAGTCATATTATTCTTTTCTCTTGTTATAAATAAACTCGCTTTTTTCAATTAAAAAAAACTGTTAAGTTTTGTTATATGACTTTAGATAAAATCTCTAATTTAAATAAAATTATCATTTGACATTATTCATGTAAAATTTTTATTTTTTAGTTTTGGTGATTTCTTATTTCAATGAAAAAATATATGATGGAAATCCAAACAATAAATCAAGAAGGCTAAACCCTAAATCCTAAACCTCAATTATAAAAACTTGTGCCCCATGTAGTGGTTAAAAGCCATGGATATATGTTAACCTTGACCTGTAAATATAATCACTTGGGTTAATTTAAGTCAATTTTTAGGATAGAATAAATCCATTCGGTAGCTTCCAATTACAAATAAGTTTTGTCTCTTGAATTAAGGTAGCTAGGTTTTTTTTCCAAAAAATTAAATAGATAGGCTTCATTATAATTAAACTAATTAGATAAACATGCTATTTGCATTTCCTTTTTTTCTTCTCTCTCTGTTAAATTCTTTTTAAAAAAAGTTTTGAACTATTCTTAAAATATATTACTTATGGCACAGCAGAAAAAAAAGAAGTGCAATAATTATAGAGAAGACGGGGATGTATTTTATTGGGGGGGGAGCTAAAGATTTTTAAGCTAGCTTTTAGTAATAAAAAGTTTTTATTTTTCTTATGTGAAAAAAAACTCTAATTTACGATCAATATATAACCCTCGCTGGTGATTTAATATTATAAGATATTGATGTTTATATATGTTATTGTATAATTTGATTTTACAAGATATCAATGGTACCTAAACACTTACTCTTAATCTCTCAACCTTAATCCACCCAAAAGCTTAGTATCAAAATGCCCAAGATACATCCTAAATATATATCCATATCCTTGAAAATCTACTTTAGCTAACCTAGGTTGTCCGTATCATATTTCTTAAGTTAACATATATATGTTATACTCATCAATTTATACAACCTATGGTTAATGCCAGTTCAGCACAAGGATAACCTGAGTTAGCATATTATGACAACCTGGCTAACCCCTCCAAATTTTCCCTGCCAAGTCCCTCACTAAATCGTGCATATGCTGTACCGTCAATGTTTAATTTAAAGCCTGAAAACTTAATACTTGAGCATTTAGCCCTAGGTCCTAATTCAATTTCAATATAAGCATCTAATGTTTAGGGCAAGCTTTTGCAATCCAAGGGTGGAATTAGCATTCAATGTTTAGGGTAAGCTTTTGTAATCTAGGGAGTAGTTAGGGTATAACATGTAAGTTGAGCAGAAAACTCTTACATCGCATCTTAAATGCTAAGCCCTTTAACTCTCACCCTAAAACCAAACCCTGAAGCCTAAAACCCTAAACTATGATTCTAAATAGCAAATATTTGGGAACCCTAACTATTTAATTTTTAAATAATCATAATGTCAAAATGTACTATAAACCTCAAATCCCAAATTATGAAGCACACAAGCGAACCCCCAAATATAATACCTCACTGATAGACCCCCAACCCTAAACCCTAAACCCTAAACCCCAATCACTAAATTATAATAAAAGTTTTTAGACTTTAAGAGTTAGTTATTCTCAAACCTAAATCTCAATTCTCAAATGACAATTAAGGTTTAGGATAGACCTTATGTGTGCCTCATTTTCTTAGCATGGTATGTATAATAATAATAATATATTATATTATCCCATAAAATCTAATTAAGTTAAGCCATGTTATCCCATATAGGTTTCTAGGTTTGTGTCTCTCTCTCTCTCTCTCTTCTCTTTCTCTCTCTCTCTCTCTCTCTCTCTCTCTCTCTCTCTCTCTCTATAATATTTATATATATTATATATATATTATATATGTATATATATATATATATATATATATATATATATATGTATATGTATGTATGTATGTATGTATGTTTACACGCACAAAAACACACACACACTGTTGACAATATGGGGACATTGTTGACCCCATCCTTATGTAATGTGAGGTTTTGATGATAACAAACACAAATGTAATATACACTTGAGTGTGTTGATCGAACAGGTTCCAAATACTATTTGGAAAACTTTGAAATTGCTTGATTAACCATGGTCGAGAACAGGTCTTAAGAACAGTTCCTCAGAACAGCTGAATGGCAAAGAACTTAAAGCGCATCCAAGACATGGAGTACTTCAGAAACAGCTCAGGGAACAGTTCTAAGTAACATCACAGCATTGGAGTGACAAGTCCAAATTCCATAGATGCTGTCTGGTTGATTCAACAAGAGTCTTGGTCTGTTATAGGTTTTATTTTCTTAGATTCTTGTTAATATGCCACTTGGAAGATCTTGATTTAACATCTACTTTGAATGGGTTTTAAGAACACTGTCTCAGATCAGTTCTGAGATCAGGGTTCTGACTGTTTTCTAGCCAAAACGATTTTTCATAGTTTTCCTAAAACTTTCGGCTGATGATTCTGAAATTATTTGAGATATATTTTCTGTTATCATTAGACCCAAAATAAGCTATTCTTGGCTTTGAAAATATTATTAAAAGATTGATTTTATCTTTGGAAGAATATCCACCAAATAAATCTTATTTTTGGAAGGACAAGATAAGGAAAGATATGGGAGATTTCCTATTACAATTTGGAAAGGAGAGTTCTCTTCCCTTTTGACTCCTTGCAGCACAAGGATTCAAGAGGGTTAAGGTTTTCTCTTTTACCCATATGTCGCACTATTTAAGGAAGATTTTTCCCTCATTATTTTTCACGGGTTTCACACAGTTTTTCAAGGAGTTTTAACTTGCGAATCATATTTTCAGAAAAACCATCAAAGTGTGTGTGAAAATTGTGTCTTCTTCCTTGGCATACTAGCAGCAAAAATTGTACCTTACATTCGCTTAGTTAGAAGCAC
The DNA here is from genome assembly GCA_029747015.1 of Carnegiea gigantea. Taxonomy (NCBI): domain Eukaryota; kingdom Viridiplantae; phylum Streptophyta; class Magnoliopsida; order Caryophyllales; family Cactaceae; genus Carnegiea; species Carnegiea gigantea. Next base: position 12,012 of record JAKOGI010000647.1, on the reverse strand, counting down.
AAAAGTAAAGTGTTTTTATTCTCTTCTTTCATCAAAGTGAGAGTTGAGTGTGTCCAAACCTAGGGAGGCTTTGGACGTGTGTAATTTATCTTGGGGAGACGATTACGTGAGTGTGTCCAAGTCTGGAAGACTAGGACGTAGTGTGTAACTAGTCTAAGGGTAGACAGTTACGTGTGTTGCAATTGTAACAGAGAAGGTTACCTTTGTAACGTGTTTAGCCCGTTTAGTGGAAGTGTGTGAAAAATCCTACTGGGGTAGGTCGTGGTTTTCGCCTCGGTTGGGCTCGAGGTATTTCCACGTAAAAATCTTGTGTTCTCACTTTTCACTTATTTCCGCTGCTTTACACTTTCTGAGCACTTTACAAACAGTCCGTCCAAACAAGTTCCAAGCTTGTTCCCAGAAACTATGAAAATTTGCCAACACAATTCACCCCCCTCTTGTGTTTGTGTACTCTCAAATCTAACAAATGGTATCAGAGCAGGTTCTCATCTAAAAGATTAACATCTTGAGAGATCCTAAACATGAGTACACCACATGGCATGCTTGAGGGGCAATCCATAACTCGACCACCATACTTTAATGGTCAACATTATAGTTAGTGAAGAACCGAATGGAAAACTACATTCAAGCTGAGGACTACGAGTTATGGATGCTTATCAAGAGTGGACCACTCATTCCCACAAAAATGATCGAAGATGGAAGCAAAGTTCATAAAAAGCCTGAAGAGTTCAATTCCGAAGATTTCAAGATGATGGAAAAGAATGCAAAGGCCAAAAAACTCTTGTATTTTGGTCTTGGTCCTGATGAGTATACTCGCATTTCCGAATGCGAGTCAGCCAAAGAAATCTGGGATGCCTTGCAAGTAGCTCACAAAGGTACAAATCAGGTAAAACAATCGAGAATTGAGCTTCTTATAAGAAAATATGAACTGTTTGAGATGGGTGATAAAGAAACGGTGATGGAGATGTACACCCGTTTCACCCATGTCACTAATGAGCTAAAATCATTAGGAAAGTCCTTCACCACCGAGGAGTTGGTGAGGAAAATCCTACGATTTTTGCCACAGTCATGGGAGGCCAAAGTCACGGCCATCCAAGAAGCCAAGGATATGAATAAAATCCCCTTGGACGAGCTTATTGGTAATCTCCAAACTTATGAGCTTAGAAGAAGCTCTCAACTGAAAGAGGAGACCAAGAGAGACCGAGGCCTTGCTCTAAAGGCTTTGGAAGAGGATGGCTCAGACCTTGATGAAGAAGAACTGGCCATGATCAACCGAAGATTCAAGAAGTTCTTCAAAAAGTCAAAGAGAACAACAAAAAGAAGAACCTCAGCAAGCCCAGAAACAATGACCGTGAACAGTTCACTGGATGTTTCAAATGTGGTAAATATGATCACATTGTGAAAAACTGTCCACCACTGAAAGAGGAACTAGAGCCCGAACAGTTCAGAAAACAAGGCAGGAAACAGGGTGGAAACAGTTCTACCAAGCGCTTCTCAAGGGCAATGCTTGCGGCTTGGGGTGATTCTACCGAGGATGAGGAAGGGACTAAAGAGGAAGATGCTGCTGTAGCTCTTATGGCCAGAAGTGATTTTGACTCAGATGATGAGCCTCTGGACAGCTTAGCTCAACTTAAGGATAAGATACGTGGTCTAAATAAAGAAAAAATTGAAGAGTTATTAGTTACTTTGATGGATGAGTATGATGCTATTAATTCTGAAAATTACATGTTAAAGGATGCATGTTCTGAGCTAAAAAGGGATATTAGAGAATTAGAGCATGAACACAAAATTCTTAAAAATGAAAAAATTGAAACTGATATGAAGAATATTATTTTGCATGAAGACCTCAATAAATCCAAAGAGACCTTAAGCATGAAAGAAGAAGCCTTTGTTTCTGACCTTACTAAGCTTGAAAATGAGTCTCTTGAACTGAAACAGAAGGTTGAATCCCTACTTGTTAAGAACAGTAAATTGCTTGAAAAGATAAAACAAGTAGAATCAGACCTTGCTGCAAACAAGCGCTGGAACAGGTCCTCACAGGCACTGAATTGGCTGAACACTCACTGTAACCAGAGCAAAAGAGGATTAGGCTTTGTGACTAAGCGCACTGATTACCCTATTAATAGAAAATATGTGGGATTACCTGAAAATATTGTTTGTTTTCACTATGGTAAAACGGGGCATTATCAGTATACTTGTCCTATAAGAAGGTATGCCATGGAAAAGAACTTGATTCATGTAAAACAAATATGGGTTAGAAAAGATGAGATTTGCACGTCTAAAAGAATGGGACCCAAGTGGATCTGTGTTCCCAAAACTAACCTCTAATTTGTTTTGCAGGCTAAAGTGAGGGGAACAACCGAGCAGACAACTCAGCAAACAACCAATTATGGTATATGGATAGCGGTTGTTCACGGCATATGACTGGTGAAAAATCAAACTTCCTCTCACTTACAGCTTTTGATGGAGGGAGTGTGGCATTTGGAAACGGCAAATCAGGGACAATTGTCGGTATAGGTAAGATAGGTGAGTCACTCCCCCATACAATTGACAATGTATATCTGGTGGATGGATTACAACATAATCTACTCAGCGTGTCCCAACTGTGTGATAAAGATAACCTAGTAGTGTTTTCTTCAAAACAATGCTTGGTCGTCAATATCCACACAGGAGATGTTGTGTTGAGGGGGAAGCGACACAAAAATGTGTATAAAGTAAGTATTCTCTCACTTCCCCAAAACAATTTGACTTGTTTAAGTGCTTTAAATAATGATGTCATGCTTTGGCACAAGAGACTAGGCCATGCGAGTCTCTCACTCTTGAATAAACTTGTCACTAAAGACCTAGTAGTCGGCCTACCTTCCATCAAATTCAATGACGACAAAGTATGTGACGCTTGTGCCAAGGGTAAACAAGTCAAAACCTCTTTTAAACTAAAAAACTGTGTTAGCACTACCCGACCTCTTGAGATGCTACATGTGGATTTGTGTGGTCCTATGAGGATCACAAGTCGAGGTGGGAAGAGGTATGTGCTTGTGATAGTGGATGATTACTCTCGTTTCACATGGACCTTGTTTTTGGTTTCTAAAGATGAAACATTTGAAAAATTTCTTGCGTTTCTTACAAAGGTTGAAAAGAGAGTAGGACACTCATTGGTTTGCCTAAGGTCTGATCATGGTATAGAATTTGAAAATTCAAGTTTTATTAACTATTGTAATGAGCATGGTGTTGATCATAACTGTTCAGCCCCAAGAACACCCCAGCAGAACGGGGTGGTAGAGCGGAAAAATCGTACTCTAGAAGACATGACTAGAACAATGCTTGTTGCTAGTGGTCTTCCGAGAAACTTTTGGGCCGAAGCTTTGAACACATCGTGTTACATTATAAATAGATGCATGATCAGACCCATTCTAAACAAAACTCCTTATGAGCTTCTCAAAGGTAGAAAACCCAATCTTATGCATTTGAGAGTATTTGGTTGTAAATGTTTTGTGCATAATAATGGGAAAGATGCCTTAGGAAAATTTGATCCAAGGAGTGATGAGGCAATATTTCTTGGGTACTCCTCACACAGTAAGGCTTACAAAGTGTTTAATAAGCGAACCTTGTGTGTTGAGGAGAGTGTGCATGTGCTTTTTGATGAAACTAACTCTCTAGTTGAGATTGATGCACAGGATGATGATTTCGAACTGGGCCTTGCTAAGAAAAATTTGTTGCTTACACATGAAGAAGGTAAGTATCCCGAGGATGGATCAGGGCCTGGAGCTGTTTCCTTGAAAGATGGGCAAGGTCTGAACCAAACAGGGGGAAGTATTGCTGAACCCAGTTTGGAACAAAACCAGCCTAACACTCCAGGAATAGGCTCCAGAACAGGCTCGGGAACAGGCTTAGAAATAGGCTCCAAAACAGGCTCGGGAACAGTTCCAGAACCTATCCCACCGAGTATTCCAGTAAGAGTAGAAAGTGTGTCTGTGGACTTCCTTACTCCACGACCATGGAAGCACCAAAGCTCGCACCCCCTTGATCAAATTTTGTCTGACATTAATACAGGAGTGCAAACAAGATCCAAGCTTAAAAATGTTAATGAAGCTCTTGCACATTCAGATTGGGTTACAGCAAGGTTTCTTGGTTGATAGAAAAAAAAAAAGCACCTCAGGTATGGCTCATTTTCTTGGACCCTGTTCATATCTTGGGCAACCAAGAAACAACACTCAGTTGCCATGTCCACAGCAATAGCTGAATATGTTGCAGCTGCTTTCTGTTGTGCTCAACTATTGTGGATAAGGCAACAACTCAAAAATTTTTGTGTTGACACAGGATGCATTCCCATATTTTGTGACAATACAAGTGCAATTAATATTTCCAAAAACCCTTGTCAACATAAAAACATATTGACATGCGTCATCACTTTTTGAGAGACAATGTTGAAAAAGGCTTGGTTTCAATGAATTTCTGTGCCACTAATAAACAAATTGCTGATATTTTCACCAAGGCACTAAATAGAGAACAGTTTGAGAAGAACAGATTGGAACTGGGTCTGATTAAAATGACTTGAGAATGCCCAATTAATCCCCAATGCTTGTCTAGTTAAAGGGCTTTTCAGGTCAAGCTTGTTAAAATTATTAGTTGCGTCAAACTTAGTGCTATATTTAGCATATGTGTGGAATACAGCTTGTTGACACTCGTTGAGATTTGATGATATTACCCTTATTGTCCTACGTTGCTGAACAACTGACCACAGGAACAAGCACCAAGAACAGGTATGGCCACTGTTTGTTACTTTGTGCGAATTAGGTAGTTAATTCCGTTGTTGAGAATTTTTCTTGAAGCATGCGTGGCTGGGAGACTTAATACTCCTCTTTTTCGGTTGAAAGCCAGTCGACCCTTTAGCTCCCTTTCCCGCTCACTTCACTCATCAGCCACCGAAAATCTCTCTCTCACCGAAACCCTAATCTCTCAAAACCCAAGCTTCTCTCCACCATCAGTGGCGACCTCCGACAGCAGTTCCTTCGCCTCTGAGAAACGCAGCAGCACCATATCTTAAGCTCTAGTCTCAAAGCGCCCACACATGGCGTCGCCGCCAACACCCACTTCTCTATCCCTGTCCGCGGCGGCCGCGACTGCACAAATCAGAGGTACGGGGTTTAATTCTCTACCCCTTTTGCCCATTTACTCTACAATCTTTGGCTTTTTGAAGTGTTTGGACTTGCGAACGATGGGGATGGAATTGGACGATGTTCCACCGGTATTTGGATGGGACTTGGTGTTGTTTGACCCCAATGTGAAACCGACTGGGTCTAAGGATGTCTTTGAAACCAATGAGGATCTGGCTGAGTCTGATGATGTTCCTGAAGTGGACACGGCACGAACAGGGTCTGAACCTGTTCCGGAACTAGGGAAAGCCCGAACAGGGTCTGCTCCAGTTTTCTTTGACATAATGGATGGCCCCATCATAAATTTGGATCGAGTGGAAGACCTTGAGGAGACTAACAGTGATGGGTCTGAGTCAACCATAGAGCTCCTCCAACCTCAGCCCTTCCAGAAAACTAAACCGGCTGAATGGGGGCCTAGACGTTGGTTTAAAACCACCACTTCAAAACCTATTTCCACACCTGTTTATAGACCTCGAACCTGCAGTTCTAGTTCACTCTCTGGTTCTTCTCAGCCAAAACAAGTACCTGAACCCTCGATTGCAAAAGCCTCTACCAAACCTACCAAAGAATCTACCTAGTCTCCATCAACAAAAACCCAAAACACCCGAACCAAAAGGAAAGCAGTTTCAGAACAAGTGTCAGAACAGGTGCCCGAAGAATTAGAAACCGAGGAGAATACTTCCAAACAGGTGCCTGCCTCTGCTCCATCGGTGAAGCCTTCCTCCAAAAGAGTCTCATCAAAGAGAAAGGCTGCTTCTAATCAGGAGGTGCCCATAAAAGCCAAGCCTGATGAACTGAAATCCAAGAAAGCCAAAACTACTATGCCCACAGTAGACCGAGTAGCTCATTTTCTCCAAAAGAGTGTGGTACGGGGCAAAATTGTCAAAGTTGCTTATTTTCAGGAACATGGCCTGGAGATGTTCCTGGATAAGCTTACAGCCTAAGGTTGGCTCGACCTCTTTGCAAACACCCAGAGAGGGTGTTCAATACCTGATTTAGCTGAATTCTATGCCAACTGTAATATCACCAATGGAGTGGTGACAAGTATGGTCAATAGGAAGGGGATACGGTTCAATGCTAAAGAATTGGGAGAAATTCTAGGAGTTCCTGGTGAGGGCTTTGGGGTGTATGTAAGGGAAAACAAGACAGTACTCGGAGCTGAAAGATTGCTCCAATTGACTCAAAGGTTGAGTCAACAACCAGGATTGAAAACACCCAGGTCAGTCAAGAAAGGGGAGATGACACCTTGTCACTGGTTGCTCTTCTGGTTTATCATCAAAAACATCATCCCCCGGGGCCAAGGGCGTAACCTTGCAGATGCAATGGATCAATGCCTTACCGATCTCCTGGACCGGGGAGAGCAGATCAACCTACCAGCCATCATGATCAGTCATATCTCCCGCATTGCAAACACGGCTAGAGAACATGACCTGGGGTATGGATTTCTTCTGACTTCAGTCTTTGAGCACTTTGGGGTTTCTTTGCAGAAGAAGGTCGAGGTGCAAGTGACAGATGAGATAGGTAGTAGCACCCTGATCAGTTGTGGATTCAAGCTTGCAAAGGGTGAGACTGCTGATTCCAAACAGGGGCCTCGAACACCCTTTACCCCTGTTTCTGGTTCTTCCTTCAGTGAGCCTTCTATTGATGCCTTGCTTTTAGACCAAAACCGGTTGAAGACCGAGCTCACTGAGGTTAAAGCTGTACTTGCCGAGGAGAAGGCTCTCAATGCCAAGCACCATGAGGATCTGCTGTCAATTCTCTCCCTCCTCACAGCCAAACTCTCTTCTCCTCCACCCTGAATCAGCTCAACCCCCTGATCCTTCCATGTTCTGCCTTTCTTTATTTTCCACCTTGTTCTCAACAACTGTTTCTAGCTATCTGGTTGTGCTTTGTGCCTGACAATGGTTTTTGCTAATCTTGGTTGGATCTACTGTAATGTGTGCCATGCTTGTCTTCTTGTTGTTATTTGTTTATGTGTGACTCGATGGCCAATATCATTACCGTACCATATACTTGAGTGTAACGCAGATTGTTTTTCCTCCATTACCTAAGAGGTGGTGACTGCAAAAATTCTGCTTCTCTTGTTTGACCTAACCACCCTTTTTCGATGATGTCAAAAGGGGGGAGATGGGCATGACCATGATCGTTTTACTTTGACCTAGCTTCAGTTGACTTCTCGAAACACAAAGGGGGAAGATGGGCATGACCATGATCGATTTAGCTTTACTGAAACTTGCTTCTGTCTTTTATGTCAATATGGTCATTTGGTTTGTCATCATCAAAAACGGGGAAATCGTTGACAATATTGGGACATTGTTGACCCCATCCTTATGTAATGTGAGGTTTTGATGATAACAAACACAAATGTAATACACACTTGAGTGTGTTGACTGAACAGGTTCCAAATACTGTTTGAAAACTTTGAAATTGCTGATTAACCATGGTCGAGAACAGGTCTTAAGAACAGTTCCTCAGAACAGTTGAATGGCAAAGAACTTAAAGCGCATCCAAGACAGGGAGTACTTCAGAAACAGTTCAGGAAACAGTTCTGAGTAACATCACAGTATTGGACTGACAAGCCCAAATTCTATAGATGCTGTCCGGTTGATTCAACAAGAGTCTTGGTCTGTTATAGGTTTTATTTTCTTAGATTCTTGTTAATATGCCACTTGGAAGATCTTGATTTAACATCTACTTTGAATGGTTTTTAAGAACACTGTCTCAGATCAGTTCTGAGATCAGGGTTCTGACTATTTTCTAGCCAAAATGATTTTTTATAGTTTTCCTAAAACTTTGGGCTGATGATTCTGAAATTATTTGAGATATATTTTCTGTTATCATTAGACCCAAAATAAGCTATTCTTGGCTTTGAAAATATTGGTAAAAGATTGATTTTATCTTTGGAAGAATATCCACCAAATAAATCTTATTTTTGGAAGGACAAGATAAGGAAAGATATGGGAGATTTCCTATTACAATTTGGAAAGGAGAGTTCTCTTTCCTTTTGACTCCTTGCAGCACAAGGATTCAAGAGGGTTAAGGTTTACTCTTTTACCCATATGCATCACACTATTTAAGGAAGATTTTTCCCTGATTATTTTTCACGGGTTTCACACGGTTTTTCAAGGAGTTTTAACTTGCGAATCATATTTTCAGAAAAACCATCAAAGTGTGTGTGAAAATTGAGTCTTCTTCCTTGGCATACTAGGAGCAAAAATTGTACCTTACATTCGCTTAGTTAGAAGCACAAAAGTAAGGTGTTTTTATTCTCTTCTTTCATTAAAGTGAGAGTTAAGTGTGTCCAAACCTAGGGAGGCTTTGGACGTATGTAATTCGTCTTGGGGAGACGATTACGTGAGTGTGTCCAAGTCTGAAAGACTAGGACGTAGTGTGTAACTAGTCTAAGGGTAGACAGTTACGTGTGTTGCAATTGTAACAGAGAAGGTTACCTTTGTAACGTGTTTAGCCCGTTTAGTGGAAGTGTGTGAAAAATCCTACTGAGGTAGGTCATGGTTTTCGCCTCGGTTGGACTCGAGGTATTTCCACATAAAAATCTTATGTTCTCACTTTTCTCTTATTTCCGCTGCTTTACACTTTCTGAGCACTTTACAAACAGTCCGTCCAAACAAGTTCCAAGCTTATTCCCAGAAATTGTGAAAATTTGCCAACACAATTCACCCCCCCTCTTGTGTTTGTGTGCTCTCAAATCTAACACACACACATACACACACACAATATATGCATATGTCTATATACGTTATCCTCAAATATGTGCAGAACAACCATCGTTAACTTGGTAAATTTTTAGGGATACGCCCCCCGACACGTGTGCGGGCTAATGTGTGTGTGTGCGTATGTATGTGTGTGTGTGTGTGTGTGTATATATATATATACATATACATATACATATACATATATATATATAATATGTGGTGGGTAGTATAGGATATTATATATATTAGATATAAGAGATATATAGATCTATATATATATATATTACGACATATAACATATATCTGCATATATATATATATATAATACTATATATAGATACTATAGATATATATGACACACACATACATACATACATACATAATATACCTATACATACATATATATACATATATATATACTGTTGGGGGGAGATTTCCCTAAAAATTTACCTAGTTAACCATGGCTATTCTGCGCATGTTTTTAGGATAACATATATATACAGACGCATATATTGTATATGATGCATATCCCTAAATCTACCAAAGTTGACCCTAAACCCTAAAAATATATATGTTATGCTATAGTCGTTATCAACTTATACAACATATAGTTAACGCCAGTTCACCACAAGGATAACCTAGGTTAACATATTAGGATAACCTGGCTAATCCTTCTACATTTTCCCTGCCAAATCCCTCACTAAATTGTGCATATGCTGAACTCTCAATGTTTAATCTAAAGCCCTAAAACTTGATACTTGAACATTTAACCCTAAGCCCTAACTCAAGTTCAACATAAGCATCTAATGTTTTGGGTAAACTTTTGCAATCTAAGGGTTGGAGTTTTAATTTAATGTTTAGGGTAAGTTTTTGTAATCTAGGGAGCAGAATTACGATTTAATGTTTGGGGTATAGCATTTAAGCTGAGCAGAAAACTCTGACATCACATCTTAAATGCAAAGCCCTTTAATCCTAATCCTAAAACCCAACCCTAAAGCCTAAAACCGTAAACTATGATTCTAAATAGCAAATATTAGGGAACCCTAATTGATTATTTAATTTTTAAAGAATCACAATGTCAAAATGTACTCTAAACCTCAAATCCCAAATCACTAAGCACAAAAACAAAAACCCTATACCTCACCGATAGGCCCCAACCCTAAACACTGAACCCTAATCACTAAATTATAATAAAAGTTTTTAGGCTTTAAGAGTTAGTTATTCTCAAACCTAAATCCTAATCCTCAAATGTTAATTAAGGTTTAGGATAAACCTTATGTGTGCCTCATTTTTTTTAGCATGGTATGTATAATAATAATATATTATCAAATCTGTCAAAATCTAATTGAGTTAACCCAAGTTATCCCATATAGGTTTTCAGATGTGTGTGTGTGTGTGTGTGTGTGTGTGTGTGTATCTAAACCTCTAAATCCTATAATCATATTTGTTGTGAAATTAAAGAGAGATTTTGAGGATATGAAAGATTGTTTGGATCCCTATACCTCCAAATCCTAAACCATAATATTTGAACCCAAATCCTAAATTATATATTTATGATTTGGCATTTAGCTTTCATGGATTAAGGTTTAGGGTTTTAAGATTTAGCGTTTGGGTTTGGGGTTTAGGGCTAAGGTCTAGATTCGGATTTTTAACGGTAAGTGTAAATCCCAGTTCTACATACTAAACCCCAAACGACTTAATATAGGATTGCACCTATTTGATATAGTACATAAGTTCATATCTGTTAACTTGAAAAATATCAGTTGAATAATCTGGGTTAGCCAGGTAGATTTTCAGGGATGTGATGATGGATTTAGGGTGTATGTTGAACATCTAAGGTTTATGATTTAGGACTTGACATTTAACTTTTGTGAATGACTGTTTAGGGTCTTAAGATTCAGTGTTTAGGATTTTAAGATTTAATGTTTAGGGTTTGGGTTAGGCTTAGAGCTTAAGGTTCGAGGTTTTAAAGGTAAACCATAATCTTAGACACTAAACCCTAAACCCTGCTACTTAATATCAGACTACTTTATATTTTTAATATATATAAGTTTATATATGTTAACCTAAAACTATGAGTAGAAAAACGAGGGTTAACTAAGGTAGATTTTTAGGGATATGGTGATAAATTTAGGATGTATATTGAACATTTGATGTTTATGATTTAGGATTGGACATTTAGCTTTTGTGAATTGGGGTTTTGGGTTTTAAGATTTAGTGTTTGGGGTTTGGGTTAGAGTTAGAGTTTAGGTTCGAGGTTTTAAGGGTTAGTGTAAACCCTAATCTTAGACGCTATACCCTAAACTCTACTACTTAATATAAGAATATTTTATATTTTAATAGTTCTGATCAACGGGTCGCTCGAGGGTTAGAGTCGACTTTTTTGGTCTCCAACCCACCCCGACCCTCAAATTGAGGGTACCCGACTATGATGAGATTCGGGCTTGGGTAAAGGTTTCGACCTGCTGACCCTCACTTTTTTAAAAACAATTAACAATTAAAATAAATAAGATACTTTCAATTTTATTTATTCAAAACTTTTCGCCTTCACTTTCCCATCTCCCCTCAGCATTTCCCCCCATTCATCTCGCCAAATCTTACTAGTTTGTAACCTTCTAGCGCTCCCTTTATGATATTTTGTGTAAATTGAGTAGTCATTTTAATAAACTAATCAGTCTATCGATTTAACGACGAACTTACACATTAGAATGTTTGTAGTTGCAGAGCATTATATTATCGTTTATGACTTTTTATTTTGAAAGATATTTAATGTTGACCTTTACAATAAAAAGAAAACATAGTAATGAAAAATCTCATTTTCTATATCGGAAGCTTTGAGGGTCCGGTCTGATCCGATGACTCAAGAGTACCTGCAGGATCAGGGTCAGGGACAGGGGCATGCTGACCGGCGTGAGGGTCGAGTAGGCTTAAGGTCGAGAAAATTCTATCTGTCGGCCCTCACGACCCGACCCTGAGCCAGACCGGACCCTCGATTTCATCAGGTCTAACTTTTAATATATATAAGTTTATATCTGCTAACATGAAAATATCAATAGAATAACCTGGCTCAACTAAGATCGATTTTCAGGGATATAATGACAGATTCAGCGTATATATTGAACATTTAAGGTTTATGATTTACGGTT